>WTSP01022790.1:0-87954 GCA_025331215.1 Actenoides lindsayi
GAAAATGGTACAAAATGATAATTTCACAGTTTAGACCTAAAACTTGATAGGAGTAGTCATCCATCCTGAGGGGAAGATTGAAAAATCCATGTGTCTCAGCTATTAATCTGCCCAGTTTAAATGAATTTGTGGTGACAGCTTCTCCTGATAGTTAACTGGTTAACAGTTCTGTCCCAGGTGATCTTGGTCCCCCTGTGTAAAAAGTAATTCATGATGGCTTGGGTATTTGCAGGCAGCAGCTCCTTGCTTACCAGCTATATGCAAAGGAATGGGCTGAATTAGTGGAAAGCTCTGAAGAATTTGTCACTGTGGCTTTTATTTCACTGCGTGCAGATTCCCATGTTGGAGAAAAGCTCCTGAAGGGCAGACTCAGAGCTCAGGGTTTGGGTCAGCAGGAGCAGAGATACCAACTTCATACTGGGTTTTCATAAAACCCATGCTATGTCCACTGGAGCGAAGGGTCTGGCCTGCTGGGAACAGCAAGGTCTTGGGCTCCAGTTGTTTCTGTGGTTTTCTGAATCCATAGAGAAATGAGTGTGTTCTCAGATTTTCCTCCTCTGAAAAGCAAATCCCTCTGCTGTGGTGAGGAAGGAATGGAGGTTAGAGGCAAAGATGAAGGAGCCTTTCATTCAACAGAGAAGGCTTTGTTGATGTACAACACATACCTGGTGAGTTAGCTGCTGAGACCTCTCTTGACTTGCTTTGAACAGGGGCCCTTGTTACAGAACCTGTTCTCCATCTCTCATCTCGCATATGCTGTCTTTTCTGTGCAGCTTGGTTTGCCTACTGAAAATTCATACTTGGCTTGTTCTCATAAGTGTGCTTACACATGACAGAGGATTTACTCCCTCGAAGAGTTGAGGCCTTCTTCATGCTGTTATTTAAAGTTTAAAGAAAAGCGGAGTGTCTTAAAAAGGTAATTAAAGACGACCCAACAACAACTCAAACTGTTCTTTAATCTCTTTAGTTTCACTTCCACATGCTGTGTATCTTGTTCTACCAGTTTCAATGCGCTTGCAAAACAGTTGTGCAATGACTTCCTCTTAGCAACCAGCAGAATTAAACTTGAGCTCACCTAATTGCCTATACCTTTCCTAAGATCCTCAATGTATTGAGTTTCCAATAAACTCTGCAACCCCCCCCTTTTTTACTACACCTTTTCATTGCCATGACTTCTGGAGTAAATACTCATGGGTATTATCATACACGGCTCCCACAGAGACAGGTTTGTAACCTGAAACAACATTCAGGTTGCTGTTTGCAACCTGAAACACCAACTCATCCCTTAACCAATTTCCTTTTTACACCTGACTTCCTGCACATAGACAATTTATGAACAGATCTAGGCTTCCACCAGAGTTTTGACCCATGTGTTTACGGTAGTATTACAAAATCTCCAACTACAAAGTACTCCTAAAAGCTAAGGCTGTTTTATAGGCCAATGTCTGACTGAGATTCCCCCTTCAAATAAAAACAGGTTTTGTGCCAGTTTCTTATTTTGCTGCAGTCACAAGGGCACAACAGAGGCGGCACAAAGTAATGGGCCGCTCAGAGCACTAGGGTCAGACAAGCTCTTTTGGAATTAGCTGTCCTTCAGCAACTCTTCTGGAAAGGCTTGTGTGCTTTATGATGCTCTTGCATCACAGTGTGGAACAACTTCCACTCCTGCACTGAATGATAATCTGGTTGTTAGTTTGGTTTTTTGTTTTATTTTGTTCTTTGTTTTGTTTTGGGTTTTGTTTGTTTGTTTGGAGTTTTTTGGTTTTGGTGTTTTGGTTTAGTTTGGTTTGGGGTTTTTTTGTGGTTTTGTTTTGGTTTGGTTTGTTGTTTTTTCCTTGGGTGAAAGTTACCAATAGAAACATTTAGCTAACATTTCATAAATGCTTTTTTAATAAATACTGGTCATCAAAAACGTTTGCCAAATATGACCTGAATGTAGGTGGGGAAAACTCCATGCAGATTAGCAGCTACATTTGTGCTGCTCCCTTACTTGAGGTCCTTTCCTCCCTACAAGCCAGACTTTGCCTAGTAACCTTCAGCACTCTGTGGTATTGGATACTGATGCTCAGTGACTGTGGCTGTGTTTAAATGAAGATGCAAGGCCGTTAAGTTATTTAAGAGTTCTTGCCAAAATGAGCACATTTTAGAAAGTGCCACCTGGAAGGAGTGTACTGAGCTTAGTGGGGGCTTTTTACCTCCGTTAATTTGTAAAACAAAATGACAGCTGAAAGCTTAGAACCCATCCCTGCTTTGGTACTTTCCATTTGACTCCCTCCTGGTGATGAAACAACAGCTACTCACAGGTGAATAATTGAGGTCCCCAAGAGAGAAACTTGTTAAAATTTTAATAATGTCTTGGCTATATTTATAATTCTGTAGAGAGGCTCTGAGCTGAGCAAGCGAAAGAATCTGCCGTGTTACATCAGAGCCTTTGATCCAAATGACCACTCTTCTGGAAATGAGAAGCTTATGCTGCACAAATCTCTCTAAACCTAACAAAAATATGTGTAAGGTTGTCAGTGCTGCACTGGAGAATGATCACTGTCAGGTAACCTCAGCCACTGTTAAATGGGAGCAGCTCTGTGATGGGAGGTTGGCCAACAGCCAGCGTCCATGGGATGTGTGTGAAGGTGCTGGTGGATTGATCTGATGCGTCCTGGGACCTTGAGAGCAACCCCCAGGCAGGTGCATTCGTTGCTGGAAGTGAAGAGACTGCAAACTGCTCCCTGCTGCGTGGTAGCTTGTGAATCCCCTGGGTCTTATCAGCAGCTCACACCCCACAGGGACCTCCTGCCTGATATAGATGCTCAGCTGCCGAAGGCTGTCTCACAGCTGTGTTTTCTTTGCCCTGTACTTCTCTGACAAGGAGCAGGGGCTGTACAAATGGTAAATTTGTTTTCCAAGCTAAACAAAAACTGTCATTTCAAGTTTGCTTGCCTTGGCACCTCTTAGGCCTTTCCAGTTTACAGGGATAGTGGCAGGGTGCTTGGCAGGGAGGGAAATACTTGGGTCATCCCACAATAAGGTGAGGTGACTGTTCACAGTAACAAGGTGGCTCAGCAGCAGGACTCCTTGCTGCTGGACTCTGCTCAGGTGCCAAAACCCTACAATTTAACACCTAGACAGGCTGCTGTGCTATTACAGCCTCCCTAGACTGCCACACAGCATGGTTCCAGTGAAACCAGGCCACTCACTCTCAAAGGCTTCTTTTCCTCATGCCAGCATGAGCTTCTCTTCCCATGGGAGAGGGTATTCAGGATTGTCTTAACTACACTTTTGTATGGGGAAGTGATAACACACCGCTACTCCTTCCTGGCTTTACTGAGGCCTCTTTAGCGTGGTCTCATGAGGTAAACCACTGATGTTCCTTCCCTTCACCTTCCTACTGCATCAGGGGAGGAAATTAAAAGCACCTTTGCAGTGCATACAGCTGCTTCACTCCCTCTGACTGGGAAAGGTGGAAAAAACTGAGTGCCTCAGTGGCAAGGACCTTACATCGGGCACCTTCTCTGAAAGCATGACTATGCTGAAGTTGAGCAGGAACCACAAGGGAATATCCGGGTTACCTTGCATGGTGGTGTATGGTTCGGCAGCCCATGAGGTGAAAAGAGAAAGGGGGAGTCTCTGTGCCCTCTCCTGGTCTCTCCTTGTCCCTCTGTCCACTTGGCCTGGCGCAGCTCCGTAGCAGTGCTGCATTGCTTACTCACAGACATGCAGCTCTGATGGGTGTCAGGTCCTGTGTCCAGAACCAGTGGGCATGACTCTCTCACCCTACTCTTCATGCAGCTACTCTGTACTGGTCCACTTGATGCTTTTTTTGATATTTTACGTCATTGCTGTGTCCCTTCTGACAAAAGGGAATGAGAACTACTCTTCTGAAAGGTGCCACTTTCAAATCGCAAACAAATTGCTACTCAGAAGGCAGTTAAGCCATGGGAACCACACCAGGTAGTCCTTTTCCCTCCGGGCCTGAGTTAGTCACACATACAATTTCACAGTTCTGTCAGGGCATAACCCACCCAGCTGCGTGGTCTCTAAGATTTCGGCAGTATCGTCCACGAGGAAAGAAAAAGCATAAAACGCAAATGTTTGAGTCACAAACGAAGAGTGGGTGAGTAGGATTAGGCGAGGCTGTGCTGACTAACCCACCTCAGCAACAGGCAAGTATTGCTCCAAATTTGTCCTGAAGGAAACGGATCTAGCTGTGCTGAAGCTCAAGGTGGTGTTGGGAAGCGCTGCTGAAATGTCCGAGCTCTGATCCTGGGCCACCCTGCCACAATGGGATCCCAGGCCTGGGTCTGGCTGGATTTACGTGGAAACGTCACAAAATCAATGAATGAGAAGCAAACTGGGGATATATCATTTCTACTGTTGCATCTGACAAGGGAGAGTCAAATCCCTTGAGGCAGAAACAATTTATCTGGCCCAAAATGACTCATTAGGAGCTGTTTCAAACAGTCCGTGTCTTTGTATTGAAAAGGCACATCCTGGTGAATTTGGCAAGGATGCGATTTCAGATTATTTTATAGTCTGCTTTGTAAAGCTGCACGCAGGGTTAACGGCAGTTTAGTATTAATTGTGTGTCTCTGGCAATTTGCAGACAGGCACTGTCTGACTAGAATCTTGTTCCTGCTTTTAACATTTCTAGTTCTTGAACAACAAAACAACTGGAAATTAGAGCGCTGCTTTCTCAAATGGCTTTATCTGAGGCTTTCAGGGTATGATACAATTAAGCATTTAATTGAGAGGCCTGTGTGGACAGCATAAAATTTACTCATCCCTGTCACAGTGCAGCTTCCCCCAGACCAGAGTGCGATGGCTGCTTGCTAGTGATCATCAGTGCCAAGATAACTCTTTGGAGAGGCAGGCTTACAGCTGGCTGATGCTGGGCTTGGAGGAAACAGAATGGTCAGGATGTATTTAGCAGTAAAGCAGCTTACCTGTTCAGTCACGCTGACAAACAGATGCAGAAATACAGAAGTGTGGCTCCCTATCACAAGCAACACGTGTGAGCGGGGTCTGAGACCTGGTTGCTTTGAATTTCCAAGAATTAACTAGTAATGTGCTAGCTGTGTTAAGATAAAATGGCGTGTCTGCAAGGCCTGCTGCTAACTCTCCTTTGTGTGCATGTGCTGAGATAGAGACAGCTCTGACAAAAGAGCATTTGGTGCTGTAGATTCTGGTCTCAGCTTCAATAGGATGACGAGAACGATTACGCAGCAATTGTTCAGTGAAGGGCACTTGTTCGGTGCAAAGGAGAAATGTTTGATGAATTTCATTTTTCATTTGCAGTGGCTTTAAATGCCTCAGGGCAGTAACGTGGATTTTAAATTCTGACCATTATTTAAATTAAATGCAAAATTCTAACTGACTTCCATGTGACTGAGACAACTTGAATTGACAAATATCCAAGTGCCATTCTTCAGGGCATGGAAAGTAATTTCCACAGCAATTAGATATATGCACAATGATGTCTGCAGTCCCCTTCTTCAGCTTATTTCGAATGACTGGAGTGGTTTGGTTGGTCTCTCTGCACTTCACTCCTCTAATGATTGTCAGCAGAACTGATCATCCCTGTGGACTAGCACAGCTGGGCTTCTGGTGGGAAGACTGTGAAGTCCCTAAGAGTACCCCCTCTCCTGGAGGTTTTGGTGCCTGGATGTGGGCTGAGCTAGAGCTGCTCCTCAGCAAAGAGAAAGTTTAAATCCAAGCAGGATTTTTTCTTTTTAAACTGCAATTAAAGGACACCCCAGAAGGTTAAAGTACTCACATTTCAGGAGCTTGCAAGTTTCCAAAAGCCTGAGCTTGGCATCCCAAATAGTTCAACCTATTTGACCAGATGGACCTCAAGTCTAGTTTGTACCCTCTCTGGGCAAACCTTTACTTAAGTTTCAGTTCCTGCAGATACACACCTTTTTCCAGGAGCTTGTCTTTCTCCAAAGAGATACACTGTGTGCTGGTGAAGCACGTATGTAACTTTCCTTAAAACTGCTTCAGCACACAGCACTGGGGGATTCGTGTGTGAGACAGGAGATGGTGCTGTGTTGAGGAATAGTTTGATTCCCTGGACTCTTGGTTTGCAAGGAAATGTGAAGCAATTTGGTTTGGGGCCTCTTCCCACAATGTTCTTAAATCTGTTATTTGCCTGCTGCATGCTTTTCTCCTTGTGCAACCACAGGTTGCCAAGGAAGGCAGATATTTTTCCACAACCTGAGATGGAGGGTGGAGAGATCCTTTAAGGCTTGAGATGGGAACCAGCCACATGAGAGCTGGTGTTGGTACTGATTAGGTCTCACACAGCTCAGAGGGCTTCCCGAGGGTATTCCACAGAGCAGTACAGAGAAGGATCTCTTACTAATGGATTTCTTAATGTTTGCCTGGGTGCCACACAATCCTCTAACTGAGACACTGAAAACTGGAAACCCAGAAGCTGATGACTAGCAGGGATAGAAAAAAGAGAAGAAAGACACAGTTTTTTGAAACATCTCCCACAGAAGGTGTTTCCCCCAAGGGAACTCTGACAACAGTTGTACAAACACCCAGCCAGCAGCTGCATGTGTCCTGTATTCGGTGGGCTCATTTCCCTGTCGGGTCCCATACAACTATGCCTGTGAACTTTGCTACCCTGCTTCCCCTCAGCTTCTACCCAAGGACCTTCCCCTGCCTTGCTCCTCCAGCAGGGATAACGTGCCTCAGCACTCAGGTGCCAGACCTGGCAGTTGTCCAGAGTTTTGTTGTCTTTGAAGAACGACAGTGTTTGGGATTTCTGACTCCCTTTTAAAAATTGCTTTTGATGTTTCAGTTCATCTTGTGATGTTCTTTAGCACTGCTGAAAAATCAGGCTTCACTGTTGGCTTGTATGTGTCCATCTACATATGGGTGAGGTGACAGTAACTTCTGAAAGGAAGCATTTCCTTCCTCTGTTCCACTGGAGACTGACATGTGTCCCAAGGACTGCCTTCCTAACATCAGTCATGAAAGAAAAACCTTTCCAAAGAACCAGTCATGTAAAAAAGTTGCAACTTTATGCTGCATTTTTATTGCTTTTAAGTGGGTATTTTCTCCTGTGTTTCCTGAGGCCTGTTACGAGCACCTAGTCCCAGCTGTCACGTCAAACCTGCCCTGACAGAATCCCTGACGCAGCCTGAAAGCACCAGGCTGGCACCGAAGCTGTTTGGCAATCGCTCAGTGGCGATTTAAAGATTTAAAGGCAGCGACGACTGAGGAGAGCACCAGGGAGAGCATGTTACTCCTCTGCAGCCTGATCCAAAGGAAAGATAAATACACTCTTGGCCGCAGGTCCAGGCCTAGGTATCCACAGGCCACCTCACCCACTGCTTCCATGGACTGCTCTGTCTGGTGCCGTAACATTTATTCCACGGGCAGCAAATGTCCTGATCTCTGCAGGTCATGGTTTAACCCTGCCTGCTGAAGGCTGCCATAACAAAAACTGGTGTTTTCCCTCCAGGTGTGCCCCTGTATGTTCCCGTTTCCCCCAGTCCTGTGTCACCGGAGCCTGGGAGCTCTGCCCGGGCCAGGCCGGGCTGGAGGCAGCCGCCCCGGGGAGGGCAGGGCGGTAGCCCGAAGCGCAGCTCCCGGGGGCTCCCCAGCTCTTGCCGGGGCTCTGGCGGCGAGCGAGGAGGGGCGGGAAGGGGCCGCAGGGCCACCCAGCATCGGCGGCTCAGTGTCTCGGCGGCTGCGGGTCCCGCAGGCGGCTGTCGCTGGCGGGCGCCTTTCACAGCGCGACCTGCAGTCAAAGCCTGGCGGGCCGTGGCTCCTGTTCCACTGCGGGCATGGCAAGGGGCCGGTTTATTTTAATTGCAGCCCCGAGCAGCAGCGAGGTTTCCTCAGTCGTATTTTATTTAACTCAGCGCCCCGCAGGTGCCCGTCCGCCCCACCAGCCCCGCGGCTTCCCCGGCACGGAGGGTGGCGATGGCTGAGGGTCCGGCGCCATCTTCTGGGCTCCTTCACATGGCGGGGGGCGCAGAAAGCCAGGCTGAGCAGCGACGGGGAAGTGCTGCCGAGGGACCAGTGAGGATGGGGAGCAGAGGGGAGCTCTGAGGGGCAGGGAAGGGAGCGGGCCCCGAGGCTGGGTACGCAGTGAGCAGCGGTGTGGAGCTGCAAGAGCTGCTGGGGCTTTCACGCCTCTTCCTGCCCTGCGGCTGCAGCCTCCATGAGGAGAACCATGTCTGTCCAGACACCCTGGAGCACTCCCAGGCCCACCCTCAGCACTGGGATGAAATAGAAGGGAAAATTCAAAGTACCGCTGCTGGTATGTGTAGAGCCCTGGTGAAAATGGGCTTAGGGAGCAGCCTGAGCAACTACATCTGTGCCCAGCAACTCCTCACTGCCTGCACATGGCTGCTCTCAGGAGTGGGGCAGGTGATGGACAATAAAGCACTCAGTATGTTGTGTTTTGGGTTTATTCTCCCCTCCTTTTCCTCACACAGTAACGTGGGCTTTTGTCCTTTATAGACTTGTGTTTCTCAGACACCCCAGTTCAAGGGCAGAGAAACCAGTGTAGCACCTCATGCTCGACAGCTACTGAAAAATGTGCAGCAGGCTGATGGCTGCGTGCTTGTGTGGCGAGGCTTCTCCCTGTGCAATACAGTGCCACATAGTCCCCGTGTCCTTGGGACTCCTTGGACTTGCTCCACCCAGCAGAATGTATAAATCTTACTTGTGGCAAATCTTATTTTTGGCAAAAATCCACAGGAAGGGTGCTTTGCCTGGGTGAAGATGGTGGGGGTGCATGCTCTGCTCATGTACACTGCCCTTGAGCACAAGTTCTGGGGGCAGTCAGTACCTCAACACCGAGGGTAAGCAAGAGCGGGAAGTGCTGAGATGACTGCCACATGATTCCAGGCAGGATTTGGCTTGCACCAGGCAGGTCAGAGCTTGGGACCAGTGTACCTGTGGCTGTCTGTGCAGGCAGGCCCATGGAGTCTGGAGATGTGTTAAATATAGGTCGTCCTATATGCGTGTAACAGCCTCCTGAGTTCAGTGCCCCGCGAGGAAGAGGGCATAACACTCAGTCATTGCTAAGCACTGACTGAAGCTGGGATTCTGGGGAACACAATTTAGTAATCATGCTGAGATTTCACAGATCTGTAGGAGTTAGAAATAGACAAAGTACACACATCAGTTCATGCAGGGTCAGCCTAGAGAGCTTTCCATAGTTTAGATCCAGTGGATCCAAGAGAAATCTCATCTGCACAGCCTCACCCTGATCACTGCTTCTCTGCATAGAAGGAGACAGCCAGCATTGAGTGAGGCAATGGAGAAAGTCTCAGTAGTAACCAGTGAGAAATGGGAGATCTGCAGAAATTAATTGTAGTTTCTTGAATAATATACATTAAGAAAGAACGTCTGGCCTAGATAAGCTGGTCATCTGCTGTGGGAATGTGAAGCAAATGCCACGGCTGTCACTGCTTCTCTCTGCATTTGAAAGGGACTAACACTTCCCATCGCACCCTTCTGCTGTCCTCACCGGCTGCCCGCCCGCGGTGGCACGGCCTGGCTCTCGCTAGGTGTGGGGACAGCATGTCTCACAACACAATTGTTGTTGCATCTGGTGCTTTTAGGCACAACGCTGGTATTTCTGCTAGTGATCATTCCTTGCAGTAACCCCTGTGCTGGTGCTCCTGTTGCAAATCAGGAAACTGTAGAAATAAATCTCTTCCTCTCAAGGGTGCTTTGTGGTTCCAGCAGAGAGTTGCCACGGAAGAGATCTCTTTTGTCATTGGCGCAGTGTGACTGTAGGCAAGTCATTTCTTCTCTCTGGAGGAAATTTGTGCCTTTCAAAGTCAGAGGGACCCGTATCTACCATGAAAAATTTCTCAGGTGTATAATCACTTGTGTAGTGATGAAAGAGAGTTTTGTTCTTGCTTAGTTGTCTTTTATTACTTACCACATCAGAGAAGAAAATAGAGGTGATCAGCATGGGGGGAAATGCCATTTGAGGAATACTTGAGTCACAGAAAAACACAGCTTTGTGGAATGAAATTATTTGGGACTCTGGGCTGAGTGCAGTGGATTGTTTGGGCCAAAAATGAAGAGGGACAACTTTTCCAAAGAAGATTTTGTTCTGCCAGCCTCAGAATAAAATGTGACATGTTTTGTCAAAAGTGATGTTTATTTAAATCACTACAATTTCTAAGAAGGAAAATGAGACATTCAGTGTGACCTGGAGGAGGGAAGGGCTCTGAATTGACTGAAAAACTCAGAAAAAAGCCTCAAACTGTCTGAGGTCAGCCTGTTTTATGGGTTATGATCTTTTTTCCTCTCAGCCATCACCCAGAGCTTCAGGTCCTCATCATGATAAACCCAGGCTTATTAGAGGACACCCTGACACTTTTCTTATCTCAGAGTTAAAGAGTCTGCTGCTACTTTCACCGGCAGGAAGAATTTGGCTTGCACCTTGGTGAGGAACACAGAGGAGAGGTAGCAATTTCCAGCCAAAGAACTACTTGAAACCGGTGAGTGTATCCTACAGCTCCTCAGCCGAATGGGCTGTAAGCTCCTGAGTGATCCCCCAGAAAGGCTGCCTGCCTTGCTTTCCCTCTCAGAGTAGCAAGTGCTCAGCATCATCCTCCACATACCTATCCTGACACAGGGCTTTGTGTAACTGAATGACCCCGGGAGGGAGATCTGCTTTGTAAGACAAACAGTGCCAGATTGAAGCTGTTTTCAGTTAAGATAAATTGTGTTGAGTTCATGCTGTGTTCTAAACTGTTAGAATTGCAGATAGATTGTCTTCTGAAAAAGCTCCTAACAGGCAAACCCTGTCTATCTGTTAGTTTGGTAATGAGCCCTAAAGCCCTGGAGGAAGAGGGAGAAACTGCTGCAACTCTTTCCCAAGATCTAGTGGTGACTGTGAGGCCTTCATGTCTGGAAATGTTGCTTTTTTTTTTTTTTTTTTTTCCCCTTGAAACTGAGGGAGAGTGCTTGGTGACGATAGTTATTTATGTTTGAGTGTGCTGGTAGGGAAATTGAGATATCCTTCTGTAAGGACTTGATTGGTAAGGGTCAAGTGTGATAAAATTTCTGGAAATCAGGTATAACATCATCTCCGAAGCCTGGATTATCCTTCAAATTGTGGATGTCCATGAATAAGGAGTCTCTCCTGTGTGCTGGATTATGCTCCTGTAGGGCAGTGACTCACAATGAGCTCTGCGAGTTGGACAGCACAGCTGTAACACCACTGCTGTAGTGGGCAGAGCCGAGGTTAGCGGAGCACATACCAGTCCCTGGGATGGCCATGCAGTGGCACTGAAAGCAAAGCTAAATCCCAGACATCAGCTCTGGCAAGGTGTATGCTGGCTACGAGGAGTGTGCTGGGCAGGCTCTCTTGTGCTGGGAAGGTGGAGGGGGGGATGTGAAAGGAATTAATCAGCTGCACTTTGCAGAGCACAGGGGACATGCTCAGCCCTGTGCCATTTGGGAATTTGCTCTGTTAGCCCATTTGCTCATAATATGCTTCTGGCCTCCTGGCTGGCTCTCGGGGGCTGGATTTCACCAAGGGAAAATGAGGGTCTTTATTGCTTGCTCAGTTTGTCCTGAAAAGTGACAGAGACTTTGGCTTTCCCTTTTGCAAGAGAGGTGTATTTTCCACCCTATTTTTGTTCTGCCTCATCTGTCCCATGAATAAGATGCTAACTTTGCTTATGAGGATATCTGCAAAGTGCATGGAAGCAAAGAGAAGCTGGAGGCAGAACTGTTATTAAAAGCACAGGGAAAGAGGGGAGTGTCCAGAGCAGCAAATGTCCTTACAGTAGCTGGAGACAACGGCAGAGATTGTCTATTGATCTGCTAAGTTCCAGTGTATGCACAACACAACAAATGGGTTCGAGTTGCTGTGCTTGAAATGGCTGAAAATATTTTTGTGAAATAGTTTTGCTCAGAAAATACTTCTCGGGAGGGAGGTGGTTTTGATTAAACTGCTTCAATCAAAGACCTACAGAGAAAGGCTTGCATGCTCAATTGCAGTACATAGCATGGGAGCTGCAGCACTTGTCTGGGCAGCTGGAGCTGTGAGAGGCTGCTGAATGTGAGCCTGGATGAATGTATCACCACTTCACACACTGGCTTCATTGCTATTTTGGGGCAGGTTTTTATCAACTTGTCCTATTGAAACTATTCCACTTTGTAAAAAAGAAATATTCCTTAGCCCTGAGAAAGATAGGTCTAAGACACTATTTGGTTGAAGCTGTGGTATTTACTGAGTGCAAAGAAGCTCCAGTAGCAGAGATGGTGGAATGACTGGTAGCCTGCTTGCAGGAGGCCTGATGAGAAGTCGATGTGGACTTGAAGAGTCTCACCCTGTCCCAGCTGTTGGCCCTTAGCCACTGGGGTACATACACATTTCTTTTCAGAAAGGATTTCAGAGGCCTCGGTTTTATACTGAAGTGGGATTTTTCAAAGTTACTAAAATCCCCGTGGGTCGAAAACCCATTTCCTACCCAGTACTTGTTTCAGCAGAGCAGCCACAGGAGTGAAGCACAGGATTTGCTGTACAGTGTGTTCACATGCATGCAGTAGCTAATGGAATAGGACAATTAGAGTCCAACTCAATAGGTTTCTCTAGTTTCCAGATAAGTTCTAAATTGAGAGCATTGCCCAGAAGACTGGCTGGAAATCTTTGAAAATAAATGAGCGTAAGTTTCTTTTCAAACTGTATTAGGTATTATCTGTTAAATAACTGGGCGAGCACGGAGCAAACTGAACCTTTGACCTGCTCAAATTAAACCGTTCTCTCTGGGTGAATCTGAATTAAAATAATCCCACTGGATGGGAAGGCTCCCTTTCTGCTTTGGCTCTGCAGATCAAAGACACTGAAAAACAAATGATCTCTCCAACCCTGTGCCCCTTTTCAGAGCATCACCTGCCTTGCATTGTTCTTGCACGGTGTTTCCTGTGCTGGTATTACAGCTATTCCGCTCCCATGCGTAGGGACAGAAATGGTGGAGGACCAGCACAGATGTAGTGTGGATTGCCAGTTGCCTCCATTGGCAGGTAACCTAGTGCCCCAGCCTGTCTGAGTTTACATGCAGTATTGTTCAGGATGGCCTTACTGCAACGTGGGATTGCCATCTGCTTGCCTATCTTTGGTTGCCTTAAAGTACATTCTTTCCTCAAGGTGTCTTTAAAGAATGCAGCTATTGCAAAGCAACTCCCTCTGTTTTTCCAACCTCTGAACAAGAAAATAGATTGATTTTCCCTGATGTGTTTGGCCTTTAAATTGGTGGAGGAATCATAGGGCTTTCTGTTATCAATGATCTGCACTCTGCATCTACCCTGCCTCTGCAGCAGTGGGGGGCTGGGGGTGCAGACAGGCCTGGGAGAAGGCTCCTTTTTGGCCTGTGCGGTCCTGTGGTTTTATGTAAGCATCAGGTAGAGAGTCCCAGAGACAGGAAGGGATGGAACCAAAAGGGCTTAGTCTGTCCTAAAATACAAGGCAAACACGCTTGGAATGAAGAATGCAGTTTTTCTTTCACATTTACTTCTAGCTCCCATGCCTCTTGCCAGGTGGGAAGGTACAGGCACAAGCCTCAGCTCATGCCAGCCACAGCCCCTACTGCCTGTGCCTTACATCAGCATTCCCCTCACCTAGCAGCTATATTGCTTTCCTCCTCTGCTGTCTGGCTCTGATTGATGCTGTCATTTGTGTATTGAGACAACCAGAGCCTATAAATCCTTCCAAACACCCTATTATTAAAAAGAGATCTCACCTTCAGCTTTGGGGTGGTGAGAAGGGCTCATTATGCTTCTGTTTGTGAGCTGTGCTTATGCAGGCAGTGTCTCTTGGGGACGGAGATAAGGCTCGGGTGTGTGCTGTAATGCGGTCACTGAGTAGGTTGCGTCCCTCAAAAGGTATCTCCAGGGCAGGCAGAGATTTCAAAGGCAGCAGCCTGCAGAAAATGAGATTGTTACAGCTGCACTGTGAAGGCTGATGATGTGGGGATGGGCATTTGTGACTTTGGGGCGACAGCTTTCTCCAGAGAGATTCAGGGGTGGCACCTGCCCAAGGACCCTTTGTGGCTTTCTTACCTAGGGCTGGGAGCGAAGATGGGTTTAAAGCCATTTGGAGCCCATTGCCATGCTGGTTTGGGGGTACAGAGACAGCCAGTATGAGCAAGACAGGTGCTGTCTTGAACTGATGAGAGGCTTCTCAGCCTGCTCCTTCCTGTGTCCCAGGGTCCTTGCTTCTGTAGGGGAAGGCAAGCATGGACTGACCATGCACCAAGCCTCACCTACATACCAGACCACAAAGACATCTATGAGAAGGCTCATCCAGGTACAGATTTGGCAATATTGATTGTCTACTCCACATCACCTCTGAAAAAAATAATGCTGAGATAAATGTCCATGTTTGTGCCTAATTGGATTGAATTTTCGTGTCTTGTGGAGGTTTCTTTCCCATTTTTTTATCATTTTACCTCAGGCTGAAGGGTCTCTTTTAGGGCCAACGTAATAACTGTCATAACTTTGTCAGTCTGACACATCAGTATGGTGCCAATCACAGTTACAGAGACCCTGGGACCACTTCATCACAGCACTTTCACTCCAAGGCTCCTTTTAATCTTTCCTAATAAAATTTAAATGACAGTAGCTGTTCCAGTCATGAACCAAGAAAAGCCTCTCATATTACTACCTTCTTTTTTTTTTTCCCTCCAGTGTTGGGTTCTCCATTTTATAGTGACTAACTTATATGGGAACTGACATCTTCCAGAGCTGTCCATGTGTCTCTGAAACAAGTGGCACTTCTGTTTAGTGGCTTCTCAGCAGGTAGGGTGTTTCCAGAGTCATGTGGAAAAATGGATATTTTGGCCATTGCCATCCTCAACGGAATCCAGGCTGAATTTCCTGATGCTTGTGGGTAGTTTTGACCAGGAGCTGTTACTGAGCCTGGACAGAGGTTTGCTGCAGGTTCTTCTAACCAGGCATTGGTGGTGCTGAGGGGCCTGTCTGCCTTTCACTCACACATTAAATGAGGAGAGCCAATGGCTGCTCCCATGCTTCCACTTTTCTCCTCTCCCTATCAGAAGGCAGTAGAAGGAGAACTTAAAAAAACCCTGCACAACCTTTTTATTTGAAGCATGAGTGGCATTAAATGGCTTGCCTTGCTGGGAAATGGGCCTTATGCTTGGAAGGGATGGTAGGGCAGTTTGTAAAAGCTTTTAGACCCTACAGGCTGCACAGTCCACAGACTTGGACCAGCCCCTGAGGAAAAAGTCTTTGGCAGTAAGAGTCAAGCCACAAAAACCAGTCTCAGCCTTCCTGAAGTGTGAGGGGTCAGGGAGCTGTTTGGAAATCCTGTGGCTTGAACCTCAGTCTGAGCTATTTCTAGCACTGAACACACTAGGACTGGAGCAATAATTTGGATTATGGCCACGTCTTTTGCTTATTTTCATTTAACCTGCTGATGGCTGCTGTCCTGTATTGCTTTCCAGATCTACTGAGAGCGGCCGATCGTGACTGCATCAGTGGGAGTGGATGTTTATGACTGGTCCCTTGGTGTCTGCAAAACCCATCGTGCTCCATCAAAACATCACACTCAGCTTGGTTCAAACAGGTAATTTCTCCTGGGCTGTTCCTCCATCTGCTTCTAGCAGAAAGCTGAAGAATCACTGAGGCTCTCAGGGTCTTGGTGGGAAAGAGGAAGGATGCTGGCATGGGGAGGGTGTGAGTCTGGTGGGGTGGAAACTGTCCCAGTCTGAACACCCAGTGGGTGATAAGCTTATGCACTGGGGTTGTATGCTGTGGGTGGGGGTCAGCAATCCTGCACTTACCCACCCACAGCATACAGGCAGGCATTGCTAGGTTCCCTGCATGGCATTCATGGGCTGTGAAGCTGGAGGGAAGGAAGGAAACTGTGCTGGTAAGGTGTGAAATCCAAGTGCTGCGGCAAGGATGTGGGGACTGATGCCTTTTCTCACCTCAGTTAACCTCTTCATCCGGTGAATTTGCACTGGTCTAGTATGGGGAAGACCTGCTCCATCTACGGCACCAGCACAAACCTTCCCTTTGACCTCAGGACTTTTTCTTCTTTTCTTTTAGCAATTGACCAAGTCAGAGTGAGGGAAAGAGCAGTGAATTATAATCACAGCATCTTCCATCTCCTTTCAGAAAGCGTGTCAGGGAAGGTGATATCTGGCGCCTTATTAATACGGCAGCGGTGCAATGTCACTGACTCTGTGGCACAAGGAGGCCTGATTTACATGAGTATAATGGAGATCAGACTGAGATCTTCAGACTTCAGTGTCAAAGGCCTGCAGGGTTGTATTACATTTTCTTCTCTGCTGATAAAAAATGAAGTCCTGAGGGAAATGAATGTTTTGGTCTCATCTGAATTCTTTCTGGAGTAGCATTGCCTTCAGAAACTAGCTGGCAGTCAGTGCCTCTCTTCTTGGCAGTCTTAGCTGAAGAAAAACAAGGAATGAGGGGTCTGGAAACAACATTTTTGGCATCTCTCAGCCATCCATGCTATCTCATTTAGCTACAAGAGGGGTTGTTACCAGCAACGTCTGTTTGTCATGTCTTGCTGGAGAATGAGATAACATTAAGAAGGCATGCTATGCATCTGAATCTCTGTTGCTTTCTACAGCCAATCCCAAACAGACCATCTTTGAAGGAGATGACATCTTTGGTGGTTACATTTCCTGTCTTTAATCAATATTCAGTATCCTTCCATCAGCCTACATATTTCTATGTGACTGTTTGGCCCAAGCTCACTGGCATTATTGCCCTCGTGCTGATACCTTTCCATCACGCCTTGCTGGAGATCTGGCCCTTTAGCAAGAGTTCATGTTCTTGGGAGACCTAACTTTGGAAGCCTTCTAGCCAAAATGGCAAGAGCTTGAATGTTACAGGGCATCATCAGCTCTTTCTATCCTAAGTTACTTGCAGTTGGCTCATTCAGAAGGCACTGCCTAGATTGGCATTTGCTTTGCTGACTGTTTTCAGTACTTAGTACTTCTCAGGTTTTAGAAGATGTGGGGGAAAGTGAACTAAGCTCAGATCTCAGTGTGAGGTTGGGTATCCTGACCCTTCGGCCTGTGAAAGTTGTTTTTGTTTTGGTAGTAAGATGAGAGTTCTGGCTGCTGCTGCTGCTGCAGGAGGTGAGTGGGAAGACACTTTATGTGGGTGTCTGGTGGCTGGACAGGCCTGGGCTGATTGTTTTCCTGTGTATCAGTGGTTCTCACCTGTTTCTTGTACAGTGATATTCTTGGGTCTCACTTATTCCCATTTCCCTTCCATAAAAATTTGTTTTGAATTACAGCAGAAACTAAGAAGTTATGGGAAAGCTGAGACTGTTTCTGTTTTTCCTCTTTCTAAGTATATGTCCTCCTGGGGTACGTGTACTTGGCCCATTCTAAACTGCAAATATCCCTTAAGGGTTGTCTCCCCAAGGACAACCTTGTTACCCCCGAGGAAGAAACAAAGTCACACATGTCATGTTGGTGTCTGGCAGGAGTTGGAGTAGTTGAAGGGCTGTTTTCATGATCCTCTTTCATGAGGATCTTGCTTCACATTTTCAAGGGGCCAAATCCTTTTCAGCTCAATCTAAGCCATGTAAAGATTTTACAGAACATCTAGAGCTTGCCGCACGCTAATGCCACCCAGAGACACTTTCTCCAGTCTATTGCTTTTTGGTGGATCTCTGAAGAACATCATAAATGGTCAGTTTTGAAGCCTAACAGACCCCTAGGGGGTAACTGAGACTCAATGAGTTACAGTAACTCCAGCAATATCTTTTTAAACCCCTTTCCTTTCTCTTACAACGTTTGAAATCCTGTGCCCCTGTGTCATTTTTTAGCAGGTACCAATTTGCGCAGTTTCTAGCAGAGAGCACCCAAAGTTCTGTTTATGGGGGACTTGCATATGAATTATTACCTGGGCAGCTTGCAGTCAAGTAGTGGGTTATAGTACTAATTAAAGCAAATGTCATAGCAAGAGCATGCTGACGTTGGTGGAATTAATGGCCCAGAGCATCACTACTTAAAACACCTTTTGAAGTTAATGGAATCATATTAATTGGGATCTTGGAGGGACTGAGGGACAGAGAGTACATCACTCCTGAGCAGCACTTCTGTTATTGCATTAGGGCCAGAACAGCATCCAAGTTCCTCCTGCCTTTTGAGTCCCTTTTGCACAGCTATTTCACAAATGGATGGCTCTGACAAGGCCCAGGGGAAGGTTGTTTGGTCCTAGGGTAAAAGGGGAAAAGTTCGTTCTCTTGTGGTTCCAGAGAATCACTCTGCCTCCAGAAACCAGTGCTGAGAAGAGCCAGAATGCCTCTGGCACAATCCTAAAGGAGCAAGGATGTGTGTTCAAAAATACTTTGTACCCTCATCCCTGGGTCTTATCCTGCAAACTCATCTCCCCTCCACAGGGATATTCCAGTGAGCACAACCCAGGGTATTGGTGCAAGGCACAGTGTCAGAGCCCTAAAAAAAGTGTCTGTCAGCAATACTGAGTCCTTCTGGATATTACCCAGCTGTGGGAGCAGTGAGGTTGGTGCAGTGCATGGTTACACCTAATGCCAACAAAATTTTAGTTTTGACACAGCGAAAAGCAACTCATGGAGGACATCTGCTTTCTTTGAAAAAAACTGAGAGAGATGATATTTTCCCATAGAAAACCAAAACTCAAAGTTTTTAATGCAGTGCTTTATGTAGTTGTGGTAAAAGAAAAAAGAAAACCAGCCAACCCAGCCTTTTTCTACTGAGAATCTTGATTCCAAACCAGAATGTTCTCATTTTCATCCAAGTTCTCCACATGGGGGAAATAATTTTTAAGCATCTCTCATATAAAGTAATAACTGTAAGATGAGGAATGGATGATTTCAGAAGAATAGGAACACACACTATCTTTAGATAATGATACTAAATCCTTTGTGCACCGGGAATGGAAGTTTTTATGATACTGTAGATTTGCTGGGCCATTTTATTCTTCTTGAGTACAGATTTAAAAAAAACCCCACAAAACACAAAATCCCAACTTAGCTATGATATAGCATTTTCTCTTTATTAAGAGGAATACAATTATTAATTGTCCTTTGCAATATGACTGGGATGTAGTTTCATGATTACCATTGGCTAAATTTGTGGACTTTCACATTACCTCTTGGGTTAGCATAGGGGAAATGTTCAAATGTGCTTGAAACGATGATTTGATGTCAGCTGTCTCTCACTGCATGGAAAATGAACAGCATGGTTGAGCCTGTGCTGGCCATGTGGTGGGCAGGTCCCTCTTAGCTCCATGCTGGCCTCTCCTCCTGCTTCGGAGGCCTGACTGCGTGTCTACATTTAGCCCCTATCTGGGGCTAATCCATACCAGTTGCTCTATCACCCAGTGACCCCTCTCCATCAGAGCAGGGGGACTGGGAAAAGGAGAGGACACCCTGGGTTGAAATGAAAAAGGATTTAATGAAGTGGGAACAGTAATACTGATGCAGATATAAAGTATACAAAGTTATACTCAGCCCAGTGAATGTACAGTGGTCACAATGACCAGGAAGGCAGTTTTTGGGGACAGAATGGTAAGCAAGCCCCTCCTGGGATGAAGAGAAGCAAGAGGAGCAGAAGAAGGAGCGCCTGTCCTCAGTATATATCCCCTTTATACTGAACATGATGTTTATGGTCTGGGATAGACCTGTGAGCCAGCTTGGGTCTGCTGCCCTGGCTGACTCCAAGCTGCTAATGGCCTGCAGACCATGGCAGGCCTGTGATTCTGTCCCAGTGAAACCAGACACTGCAGTATCCAGAGCTCATCATGTATGCACTGCTTAGCTGGGCAGGAGCTGGGGCACGTGAGCCCTAATCCTGCTGCAGCCTTGCTGCATGAAGTTGGACACATCTCAGCCTTACTGCTGGGTCTGCTGTGCAGCCACCTGTAACTGGCTGCAAGGGACAGGCAGGGTCTGCCAGCAGGAAGTCCTTTTGTTCAGGGCAGTTTCTCTTGGGGCTTGTTACCCTGGCCTTAGCCTGCAGAACTGCTTTGCTCTGAAGCAAGCACGAAGCGCTCCTGGCTGTTTAAATCTATTGCTGTTCTGTTTGGATTGAAAGATTCTTCTGTTCCTTGGTGGAGTATGTTGTAAAACAATCAGTGACATTTGTTAAATGGAGAACACGTAGGGCAAGGACTCCATCAGCGCTGAGGAGACAGTGAGTAATGGTCTCTTAATGTCTGAGAACTTTAAAGCTACTATAATATTCTTCAAAGTCAAGCTAATGCGGTGGGGCTCCGCATCGCTCTCCCGTGTTCAGGGGCAGGCCGTCGCCCAGCACGGAGCCAGCCGCCATACTTCAGCAGCATCTCTGCCGAGGGGAAGGAATCAGTTGCTGTGCAACACGCATCACAGACGAGGCAGATTTATTATTTGCTTGCGATCACTCCTGTAGCACCCATCACTCGGCTCGTTCCCCGTGCCTGCCAGACTCTGCGTTGCGCTTCCAGCGCTGTCTGCTCTGCCCTCTTCCCCACGCAAATCAACTGGCTGAGCCTCCGCGCATTTGGGAAGGAGGTAGAAGTTGCGCAGCCATTGCCACGAAAGGGGGAGCGAAGGGAAAGTGCATGTCTGGGATCGGATGGAAACTTGAAGTGCAGCTGGATGTGAGTTCTGGATTCGGATCCCTCTGACCTGTGGTGCCAGTGACCTGTGTCCAAGGGCTCCGTCTTGCCCCTTGGGCAAGGTCGTGTCTCTGGAGGGCTTGGAAGGAAAGGTAGGATGATAACTTTACTCTGAGTCCCATACTGGGCTTGGTTTCAGCTGAGCATCCCTTCCCCTCACGTGCAGAGCTCTTGAGCTGAGGGGAGCAGCCTAGCAGAGGAGGCCATCCTGGGCAGGACTTGAGAAGGCTCCACCAGCCAGCATTGCTGCCTCTGCCCTGCACAGGGCAGGGCTCAGCTGATCCACCTCGGCTCTCACCTGTACAAGATGCATATTAATGCTATTTGAAACTTGGCTGAGTACCAACTATGTGGTAATGAGCTGTGCATTTTTAGCTTCAGAGTCTCTGGGACAGACAGATGGAAGCAGAGGGATGATTTATATCCTCAAACCTGTTATTTACAAGCACTCATGTTCCTCATCTTCCTGTAGATAAATTGAAAGAGTGGTAAATTTGCCATATGCAGTCCCTTGAGCTAATGCTTATGGGATATGTAATTTAAAACATTAATTTGTCTTGGAAAGCTGATCCTGAACCACATTGCCATGGAAATAGGTACAAAACCTGAAAACAGGTGGATGTACTCCACACAGTCCTTACCATAAAGAATTTACTGTCCGTATAGACACAACAGAAGAAGTAGGAAGGAAATTAGATCTCCTGAGTGGTAATTCACCTTTTTAATCACGGCCAGTAGTGACTAGTTAAGAACTAATTAAGGGCTAACTGAGGGTCATGAGAAGTGAACCAGCTACCCAATAGGCATGACAGCATTGGGCATTTATGCCCTAACTGATCATATAGACCCTAAAGTGCACCCCCTGCTTTTAGTAAGCATGGGACTACTGACATTTTAGAATTGATCTGGAAAACAATTCTGCCTTATTTCTACCAAAGAATCTAATGTGTATGTCTGTGGGAATATGGGAATATGGCCATTATGTGAGATAAGGTACAAAGTGGCAGGGGGTGTGTGAGGGTGTGCGTGGGAGGCTTGGCAGGATCAGGCCTTAGAATGTTTGCACTTTCTCCTTGCTGGACACTTTTAAGAAGACAATGTTGTTCAATAGGACTCACCCCATGCAGAAACATTTGTAAGAGCAGGAGTGGCAAGGGACTGTTCCTTTGCAGAGTCCAGTGTTTTGGTATCATCATTCCCCAGTGCCTGTCGCTTACCACCCAACATCCTGAGTTTAAGGAAGAGGTGAAATATAGCTATTTTCTGTACTTCATCTGTTTTCCCTGCAAATATGCTTTTCAGCCTGGAATATAGATTTTTGAGGGATAATGTGGAAGCCAATAGATCTAGTTAAATGAATTTGATTCCCCTTTAATTCTAGTAATTGCACTGGCTTAACTAGAGTTGTTACTGATCTACAACAAGAAATTGGTAGTTGTGCCATGCACTTTTTTTGTGAAGGAAGAGGCCAAGCCTCCGTAATACTTTGTGTCCCAGTTTCTCCTCTTCCCACCTTCATAGCTTTGTTTCTCCCTGTGAGTGGAAATCACTAAGTAGAGTGACTCCCCAGTGTGTGCTCTGGCTTATGGGCAGAGCTAATGGCAGATCCTCAGAGTCCTGACCAGAGGCTGTGGCATGAGCCTTCTTGCTGTCCTGCTGTAAGGCTGCCACACATCTAAAGCACATTGTTTTCTTCCTAATGGATATTGTAATGAAATAGGGAGAGAAGACTTTACCTATTTGTCCGGGGCTACTCCAGGTAGTGTTACAAGCAGATTGCCAATATCATCTGTGCTCTGGATCTGCCTTCCTGTGTGTGCATGGTTCAGCTGTACCTAGGAGCTCTGCAGTGCCTGATGAAATGGAGCTTCGTGGGGTAACTGCAACAGTCTCATAATCCCGGGGCCACCAGGTCATCTGCTTGCCTTGCTGTTCCCCTGATCCTGTTGGGGCAACTCAGTGCTCTGCTAATACAGTAGCAATATTCCCATACTAATAAAAATATAACTTCCCTTGTGTTCCTTTACTAGCACTGACAGGTGTTTTAAAACAGCTTCCTTTAGACCTGATGCTCTCTAGCTGTTATCTTCATTTCCCACACAGCTGTTAGGTGTGTTTGCTCTTTTAACTGGCTCTTTCATGTATCTGGCAATGGTGAATGCCCTATATTTTCCAGAACCACTTTTGTTGCTATCTGCACATTATCTATCTATCCCTCTCCCTCCCAGAGATATAGTCCCTGTCATGGCATCGGGTCCTCCCTTTCCTGCAAAGAGGCAGAAGGAAAAAAAATGGCTACATAAATTCCCCCATTTCATCACCTGCTGACTCCAGTTCACCCCTATCATTTTTACTGGAGTAATCGTCGTGTTTACTTTCTGTCTGGTGCAGACTTGTCCACAGTGCATAATGCTTCCTGAGAATCTCTCTGTAGGTCTGATACTCAATATCTCTTTCTAGTTCCTTAATAATCCTCCTAGCTCACTTCACTTTGTTTTTATAGGACTTCTAGTCCCCTTGCTGGATAGTTCATATCTTTAATACAATTCTCTTTATTGCTTGTACTCCTCTTTACCTTCTGGCCTAAACACATTGGCCCCTAATGCCTTGGGTTTTGCTCCTAGTCTAGACTCCTGTAATTAGCACTGAGCTCACAGAAGGTGAAACAGTAATTTTACAGTCGCCCACGGACTGTGCCCGTGAGAGAGTGTCCAGGGGCAGAGCTGGGTTTCTCTGCCCCCCAAACCGTCTCTGCCCCTGATGCTCCAAAGGCCCCTTCTAGATGGTGCTGTTTCCTTCCTTTTCTGTGGCCTTGTTGTTATTTCAGGTACTATCTGTGTCTCTTAGTAGGACTGTTTGGAGTTTACCGCAGTGGAACTGGACATGCAGATGTCTCCCACTTGCAGATAAGAAAGATATCCCCCTGCTAGTACTAGTGGGGCTGCTGTCTCCCATTCTGGAGGCTTATATCTGCAATGCCAGCTCAGTGGAGGCAGAGGGGTGGATTTGACTGTGTGTTCTAAGGCATGTGAAGATTAACACCAGTGTCTCTACATGGGCACTGTTCAAACCTTAAATGTGTAAGTTAGAAAAAAACCTGAGGATATTCCAGACTTGCACTGAAGCTGGGAAAAACTCAGGAAATTCATGACTGATGGAAATGGATAGTGGAGGATACTGGAGAGTTCTATAGATGAGACTCTCTCAAAACAAGTGTGAATCCTCTGAATATTCATGATAGTCTGTTCTGCTGCTGGATCTCTTTTATATTTGATATCATTGATTATATGTGCAAGACTGGTGTTAGATTAGATAGCAGTAACTAACCCCCTGTTAGGTAAGAGTGTGAGGCAAGGTAATGTATGTTACTTCCTTTGCTCCCGTATCAGGAACAAATCCAAGCAAGGTTTCATCCTTCATCCTGGTCTTCAGCCTGTGCCCATGTCAGAACTGTTCCAGTCACTCCCTGTGAACCACAGCCTTGCTTCACTGGGACGCAGGCTGGGGGCCTGCTCTGCGTGGTGTGGCCTGGAGACACCAACAGTGGGTAAATGGCAAAAAGACCCTCATCCAGTTCAGTATCATTCCCACTGCTGTCTTCAGGCTCTTCACAGCAAGCAAAGACCACAGAGGAACTTTCTCCTAACCCCAGATGGAGAACTTTTCCTCTGATCAATACATTGGTTCATCTCCACATGCAATGCAGAATTTTTTCAGATGGACTTCTAACAGGAAGGGACCATCTCTACAGGCAACATGTTAACAGAGTCAAAATGAAAATATTTTCTCCTTCACATTGTTGAGATAAAGGGAAATGCTTTTCATGACCCTGCCCTGTCACCTGAGTTCCTGTCTTGCCTTTTTGTCTATTGCAATAATGATGAGAAGCGATCCAGCAGGATGACTTTCCATTGAAATTCCAAGAAAACCCAAATAGCTGAAATATTACGAAGTTATTCAGAGAAGCAAAGATCTTGAGGAACAATTACATCTTTTTTTTAATGGCAAAAAAGCTGTACCAGTGTGACTCCTTATTCCTGGTGTGCAGAAGCTATAGATGTGCTTTTAAGGCCCTACAAATATTGGCATATGCACCAACACGTCTTGTGCCTAGCATTGCTCTCCTTTGTTGCTGGAATTTTGAAACACCAAAGCTTGCATTAAAGTGGAGGAGACTGAGACCGAGTAAGACATAAAGTCATCATAGTGGAGTAGTTATGATTCTGGCATAACAACAAGAGTCAGCAAGGCCTTTAGCTTTGAAGAGGAGAACAGCGCTGAGAACTCCTAGATTCTTTTGTTTTCAAAAGCAGTGTGCCAAGCAAACCTGCTCGCCTTTTTTGCTGGATACCATTACGAAAATTAATAGATGTCGGTAAGAACACAGTGTGTGGAGTAAAGTATTAGAGACACTGGCTCATGAGCTGTTACAAGCAAAATTAATTTCAGTTGGCTGGAAGGTAAATTCTACCCCGTGGAATCAGGGATGCATTTTGGATGGCTAGGATATGAAATGCCTACTCCTGTCTCAGAGAGAGGTGTGTGTGTGATTTTCTAGGCTTGATTATGAATTTGTATATTTGCTTTGTCTTGCTGGAAGAGACAAAAACAAAGGTGGGGCGTGTTCTGAGTAGATCCCAAAGCCTGTGTTTCAGCAGGACTTCGGCGCATAGCCTCCTGAATCTTCTGGGGCAGGGGTCCTCTCTACTGCCTGCAGCCCATCTAAATGTAGGCTGAGAAGGCTTCATCTCCTCCTAAGGAGAGGGTTGGAGATAGGAATTGCCTGCCAGAAGAGTGGGTTTCCCTCCAGTGAATAGAAGGACTGTCTCAGTGAGTAGGTTAGACTACAGGTGACACTTCTGGATGGCTGGAGGTAGGTGAGAGATGTCCCACATCTGTGGTCACACTTGCAGAGGTATTTAGTGGGAGTTACCCGACTTCCCCTATATTTAAAGGCTCTGGGAATTCTTGTATTCTTTAGACAACACCTTGAGGGCAGCTGGGGATAGATGTGGATGTCACCCACTGCAAGTAGCTTGAAGTACATGCTCCTGAGTGCTGGAGAAAAATTAATTTCCAATTTAGGCATTTAAGTAATAAAATGGTAAGATAAAATCCCATCATTCTGATTTCTGTGTTGGTTTCCATCTTTTGATATCAAGCATGTTCTGACGTCAGTCAGGAGAATCACTGGCTGGGGAGTTAACGCTGCACGGTGCCTTGGAGCAGAGCACACCAGCGTTCCCGTGCTGCCTCTGTTCTGAGGATTCATGGCAATGGTAGCTGGGCCTGAGGCGCAGTCTGGGAGGGAGAGCAAGGCAAACATCACAAGATGTTCCTTTTTGGAAAGATCATTTTCTTTATTTCATTCTCTTTTTCAAAATCGTCCACATCGTCTTCCACTCCCAATCCCTCAGCAGTTTCAGAACACTTAATTAAGAGGTCATATTCATCTCTGCCTAATGCCCTAGACAGCTTCTGCTGCCACTTTCAAGAGAAGTTAAATTCCCTAGTGAGGATAAATGGGGGAAGTATTAGATCAAATTGGGTAGATACAATTTCTGTGGAACACAGGAAAAAGGAAAACATATGTAGGAATCACATCTGACAAGACTGCTCAGGCAAGGCATTAGTCACAGGCTGGGAGTCAAACGGCTTCCTGAATAACACCAGGAAACAGCAGCTATCATCAAATGACACATCGCAAGATGATACTGTGGGGCAAATTGCTTAATGCATATGCATTTCAGCTTAACTCGCTGTGAAATAAGGACAACACGGTGTTCGCTCATCCCAGAAAAAAAATATCTAGGGAAGGTAATAAGTTCTCTAGATATTCATGTCATGGAATGATACATCAAGAGTGTACGGTGCGCTGAAGCTTATGCGCTGCTGCCTGTTCTTGAAAGAACATGCAATTTCATGTGGAGATATCCGGAAGCATCCACTTAATCTTCTTGGTTTGGAGAGGTTTCATGAGTGACCGGTGGGAGGTACCATTCCATTCATGAGAAGTGCTTCTGCCCTCTGGGACGTGTCAGTGAACTTTCTGGACTCGAGCACTCTGAACATCATAGGCACAGTTTGCCATGCATGCCCTCGGGCGTGTCCATGGGGGAGAACTAAACAGGCTGCATTCTCTTGCACCTTAAGCAGAAGGTTATTAAAATGTGAACTCCACAGTTAAAGTTGTAAAGCCTATTTGATAACTCCTGTAGTAATGTTCCCTCTATTTAATAAGGCGATTTGTTGATCTG
Organism: Actenoides lindsayi; assembly: GCA_025331215.1. Lineage (NCBI taxonomy): Eukaryota > Metazoa > Chordata > Aves > Coraciiformes > Alcedinidae > Actenoides > Actenoides lindsayi. Next base: position 26,892 of record WTSP01022790.1, read on the forward strand.
CAGCAGCAAATGATACTTTTTGAGCATTGAAGTAATACTTCCACTTGGCGTCCAGTTTACGAGGCAATTTAATATTTCCCTGGGCTCTCTCGTGCTGGCTCTAAGAACTGCTGGTGTTGGGCATTTATTCAGCATAGAAGCTTGAACAAAGTTACTGCTATTTTATGCACAGCATGGGAACATTTCCTTTTAGAAATCTCCCCTCTGCCCTGATACCGCCATCACCATTGGAGTGCACCCAGTTCTGGCAAACAAATGCAAAAGGAAGGGATTAATTCCAGTGAGCTGTGTAGGCAGCCAGCATCAAGAACACCTGGCCCAAATGGGACCTGGTGCCAGGTTTCTAAAGCCAGCCTGACCTGGTCACTGCCTCTTCAAAAGCACCAAAGGACCTGGTGTCTCCCCTGACTAGTGGGGAGAATTCAAACACAGGAATCAGGTGCTTTGAGGAAAACTATTTCGGTAGGAGCCAATGAACAGGAACTGTTGGTATTTGTGTTGAGCCCCAAATGATTTGAAGGAGATATTTTTTGGTTTTCTATTTAAGTCGGCTCATGTAATGAAAGATACTGCTCCTGTCTACAAACCTTCTCTCATCTGTAGCCTTAGACCAAGGCCATCAAGATGGTCACAGCTGGAGTCCTTACAGTGCTGATAGCAGAAGCCCCCTGGCCTCATCCATTTGCAATCATGGTTGTACTGGATATCTTCCAGGGTACTGGAGATGATTCCTAGAGACAGAAATATCCAGCTTGTAATATTCCTTTTCCAAATGGATCCATCTTCAGCTAAAAGTATAAAAAAACAAACAAACAAACAAACAAACAAAGCATACCCGTGTTTATTCCAGGATATTTCAGACCATTGTTGAGAAATTTCCTTTAGGTGGCAGCAGGAGTACAAGAATATTCAGCCTCTTCGATACTCTGGGCTGCTGTGGTGGCAGTGGCTTCGTGCTGAACATAAACCCAGTTTTACAACCCTTTCACAGCCTAACACACACGAGTTTTTATTTCCATTATTAGAGCAACTTGCTGATGAGCTGAGTCAAGACCCTCTCACCTGTCTAGCCAGTCCTTTGGGTCTCTGTAGGTAACTGCTGTGACAGTCTGGACACTTAACAATATGGAAATGATACAACCCCTGCCTAGGGGATCTCAGTCTGGTCTCGGTATCCCCTACACAGAACGTTGTCATGGAGGGTGAAAGGCAAGGAGATGGGGAGCAGAATGCTCAAGACTACTGTGTTGCTTGTTCACCTATTTTAGAAGTCAAGATAAAACTATCTAAATACTCCTGCTAAACTTTTCAGAATTCCCCATCTTTGGGATTGCCCTACTCCTTGCTTATCTGCTAGGAGCCCAAAAGATATTTCTCTATTCCTCCATTCGTTTTCAGACTCTTTCTTCCTTCAAGTCTTGCTTGTTTTGGAAAGAAATTCCCAACTGATGTGTCCATCACATTCCCTGGGAATAAGCTTTGAAGTTTATGGTCTGCTTGTGAGATGAGGAAGCCTGCAAAGTCCATTCCCTTTGGACACCATCATGTCTAGGGGTCTGTCAGGAAGAGGCACAGGGATCTGGAAACTGGGTCTCTGAACCCCCTAGGATGCGATTCAGACACTTCAATTCGTTTGGTAACGAACCAGTAGCTCTCAGTACTGCTGAGGGGGACCTGCCTTAGGCAGGCTGGACTTGGTCTCGGGCTCGTGGGTAACAAGGCAGAGACTGAGCTCTGGCATCATCTCTCCTTCACCATTAGGTAACTGATGTGGGATCTAGCTGGGTGCCCATGGTTGGGAGCTTTAGGTGATTGCTCATATAATGCTGTGTAAGAGCTGGCTCTGCTTCAGAGCCTCCTGCTCTCTGGGCTTGCTGGTCTCAGACTCCTCAATTCTCAGTGCTGCTCCCAAAGACATATCATGGTTTTCCTTCTCAAGAGGGCCTTGAAATGGCATTACCTTTTGAAGAGAGAGCAGATACACCTGATTTCTACATTGCAGTGACTTGTGGAAGCTGCCAACTGGGTGGTACAGGTCCCAGTACCCTGGCACTTTCCGTCACGCTCACACCTCCTTCTATTCATCTGTCAATGAACAACTGCCATTGCTCACACCCTCCTGGAGCCTGGCCATTTATCCAGCTTTTATGGTGAGTAAATAATATGCTCAGTTATATGTCTGGAAATAAGGTTCTGTACAAATTCCTCGGGCAATCAATATACAGAGTCATTTTATGTTAGAAATAGCTTGTTCCAAATGGCCATATATATCTTTATTGTACTGTAAATTCTCATACTGTCACTGGAAGCCACATATGCCTTATTACCCAGCTTTGGTTGCAGAGCAAACTCCTTCCCTCTTTCCCTTTCCAAGCCTCTTTCTCTCTTCTCCCATCACCTTGGCTCAGGGCTTAGGAATCAACTGACTTCTCCAACACACTGCAAAATCTCCTTCCCTTCCTGATGCAAGTGTCCGCTTGGGATTTGCTTCTCCCCTTGAAGACCCCACTGCCGCCTTCTCCAAAAAAATAAATAGGGCTTCAAGTGTCCATGCCCTGTAGCCTTACTGTTTTAGTTGTGTTTTCTCTGTTAAAATTATTTCTATGGCAAAAGCCTTGAGAGTTCCTAGCCAGCACTGAGCACCATTCTGTCAGGCACTGTACTTGGTACACAAGATGGCTTTAGCCATCCTGAACCAACAGTTTTACTGGAGGTCATCTGCATCTTCTGGTTAAGGTCTCTCCAGATCTGGGGACTAGTCTGACAGAGAAAGCTGTGGGACCTGGGCAGTCAGATAAAGTGAGGACTGTTCTGACAACTGGCACCACAGGCAGGGATGAGGGAAATGGGTGGTTACTGCTGCCTCACAGTCCTGTGCTTTAGCTAGAAAATTGCTGGCAGTAATATAGGAGGAGAGTTTTGGTAGCTGTGAGTCTCCTCTGTGGGGAAAATGTAAAAAACATCAGGTGAGAAGCAGAGTTCAGTGATATTTGCGGATGGAGAAGGAGAGCCCTCAAACACAGGCACAGCTGACCCCCTAGAAGCACTCCATTCTCTTTCCTGAGGTGGGGGAAGATGTTTGCAGGGCTAAAGTTACGGGCATTGGAGGCAGCAAAGTAAACAACCATGTATTGGAGAAGACAGGGAGACGAAGCACGGCTGTGCCCTGAGAACATTGACTGCTTGCTCGGCATGTCTTGCCGCTGTACACCAGCTCAGGGTGAGTCCCACTTTCAGATTTGGAGTTAACTTAAGGGGGGGAATCTATTTTTTACTGTTCTTAGCAATGTTGTGCCTGAAGAGAGTGAGCGGGGCTTGTCCTGCTTGGTGTGGTTGCACCAAAGCTCTGGCCAAGTGAGAGCCAGAGACTACCATGGAAGGGGGATGTGCCCACAGAGGTGAAGAGCGTGGATTGCAGCTTCCTGTGGGGATCACCTAAGCTCAGAAGAAAGAAAATTTTTTGCAAATCCAGCATGTTTGAGCAGAAGTCCTGAGAAGGCGACTGAAATGCCTCTCTGGGAAACCATTTTTGTTTTTCAAGGTGAAGGTGGATAATCAGGTGAATCCACATTGCAGGGCTGGGCCTGAGTGAAGGGTCTGAAACATGGCCCACAGGTCTGGCCTCGAGATGTTTCTGCCCACCCGGTAAGGGCTCCCCTTGGAATGAGGGTATTTCTCTATGCCAGGGGCTGGTGCTGTGCTTAGACAGAGGTGCCCATATATTCAGCTGTGGAGATATTAGTTTTGGCCAAGCTATGACCTTGGGCCAGGGCTCTCAGGGGACTCTTGCTGCCAGCTCTGTGGTCTGACAGAGAGGGGATGAGTGAAGTTGCTCATCATAGTTACGTGACATGTTTGGGAAGGCTGTTAGTAAAACACAGCCAGGAGGACTGGCTCCAGCCCCCTGGGACAAGGCCTGCATCTCCAAAAGCATCACCTCTCTGTGCTAGATTAGGCGTGAAACCCCACCACAGCCAGCCCCCTGTGGTGTGGGGAGGCAGAGCTCTGCCAGAAAGGCCAGTGTCATTCTGCAAAAAGAAGTCAAGCTGGAGGCAGTGGGCACATCCTTTGCTGCTGTAAATCACCACAATGTGATAGATTTCAGGGCCAGCCTCGGTATTGAAGATGTCACAGATAGTCCTTTCAAAGGAATTCTTTAGAGAAATGTTTCCTCCTTAGTCTCCTGTTAACTTGCCTGTGATAATGCATCTGCAGCATGATATCAGTGTGGAGCTTGCTCACCAGAAAGAGAGACTGCTGTTCATCTTATTGACTGCTTATTCACTTCTTTAAAAGTAATTAGGAGTTTAATCAGAGTTTCTATGGATTTTTGGGTGAATCTGTAATTAAAATCTGCGCAGTCCCCTTGCATTATATACTTAACTTTCTCCCAGAGCAGCTCAAATATCTTTGAAATTCTCACTTCCTCTAACAGAAACTGTCAAGTACCCCCATATAAAAATGAACAGCTAACAAAACCACTGCAACAGGCAACCAAACCACAGACCCCAACAGGTTTTTGTTGTTAGGAAAGGTCTGATCTGCGATAGCAGCCCAGGCTGTAGGTTAACAGACGTGATTGACTTCAAGCTGCTTTTTCTCTGATGAATAGAGATGTTTCTTTTCATCAGTGTAAAGAGTGCAGTGTATGGAGAGGGGGAAGGGAAGGAGGAAAAAAAAAAAGCCATCTCACTGCATAGGGATGGAGCCAGTCTCTTGATAAGCTTTCAATTAAGAGCAGATTAAAATTAGGTTTATCTTCTCCTGAAAATGGCAATGATGTTAATATAATAATACAATGTAATAACTTAATAACCCAATTGGAAGTGACTCATCCACGTTGGAAAGATCACAATTTTGTTGCCTAGTTCTGGGGAGGTTGAGTGTGCCCATCCCTTGTTCCTGCAGATGTGCAGGCACCTGTGGGGAGAGGCAAAGCTGGTCAGTAATTCATGGCCTGGTTGCTTCTCCTCCCTTGCTCTCCTCAAGGTGGTTGGATCATCTACCTTTAGGGCTGCTAGGGGGTGAAACTAGGGCTGAGTGTGGCTGGGGAGATGATTAAGGGCTCTGATTTGCCTTGAAATGCAGATCTCCTGATAATTAGTGTATTCCCGAGGAAGATCTTCACCTGCTGGCAGAGTAGCCAGGGTTACTCCATCTTTCTCTCTCAGCTGCAGACCTACAGTGTTTCCTGCTTCATTACCCCCTACCTGGTGGGAGGTCCCTGTGTGCTTTCTCCAGGCAACCTGCAAGGGACCAGTGGCATCCAGTGGCCCCAAAGGATGGTGAGTCCCTGGTCTGAGACACGGGCAAGAAGCACATTTGCCTCCCTGTGAGACCCAGCGTTCACAGAATCACAGCATTACTGAGGCTGGAAAAGACCTCTGAGATCATCAAATCCAGCCTATGACCCAACACCACCCCATCGGCTAGACCATGGCACTAAGTGCCACATCCAGCCTTTCTTTAAACACATCCAGGGACGGTGACTCCACCAGCTCCCTGGGCAGCCCATTCCAATGTCTGATCACCCTCTGACAGGGGGTTGGACTAGATGATCTTTCAAGGTCCCTTCCAACTCCTAACATTCTGTGATTCTTGACCACATCAGCTGAGCAAAGTGTTCCTGAGCATGTAGGTCAGTCTGTCAGACTGGCAGATACAATTCTTCCCTGCAAACTGTCCCCAAACTACCTGTTCCCTCAGCCCTACAGGGCCCAAGGCTTCCAGCAGCACCAGGAAAGACCAGCTGGTTTGGAGGTGTATGTTGAAGCTGTGCTGACTTGGGCCTCTGCTTCAGACCTGGTCACCATCAATTCCTCCTTGGCCCCTTTCTGTGTGCCACTGGCTTTTTCCAGTTTCTTAACCCAGCCTGGTCCTGGAGGAGTGCTCTGTTGGCATTTCTCTTGCATGCTGCACAGAGGCATATACAGAGCCTGAGGCTGCATTTCCCCAGATACTCCATTAGCACGTGGCTCCTACCCCCAAGCAGTTTGGTGTGACTGACAAGGGAGATTTAAGGTGCAGAGATGTGTGATGGGTCTGTGTGTAGAAACAACTGTTGAGGCTCAGCAGAGTCCCCTACTGCCTGGACCTCACTGCTTCCTCAGTCCCTTTGCTCCACCAGGGAAAGGACAAAGTTCCAGAGCTTGGAGTGTAGCAGCCAAGTGTCTGGCATTGCTAGGAAAACATCCAGGAATTAAACACCCACAGCTGGTTGTTCCCTACTTCTCAGTCATAGAATCATAGAATACTTTCGTCTGGAAAAGACCTTCAAGGTCATCAAGCCCAACCTTATTCCTAGCCCTATCAAAACCCACTAAACCATGTCCCTGAGCACAACATCTACCCGGCTCTTAAGCACTTCCAGGGATGGTGACTCCACCACCTCCCTGGGCAGGCCATTCCAATGCCTGACAAACCTTTCTGTAATGAAATGCTTCCTCATATCCAACCCATCAGATGCCTTGGGGACTGTGAAAGCTACTGGCCTTAGTGAGACTTTATCTCCTCTGTTCAGGTAAAGGAAATAGATTTTCTCTGCCACAGGAGAGTGTTAGTGAAAGCTGCCCAGGGCAGTGTTTGCTGCCCTGAGCTCAGGTGTTGACCCCTGCAGTTAACCCAGGCTGTCACCTGGGAAGAGCCTGATTGAACTGGTGTCATGGGAGAGAGCAGCTGCTCAATCAGCTCATGTCTGGATGAGGCTGGATGATCTCAGATGTGTCCTTTGGTTTCAGGGGCAAAGCTGGTAAATCCATTCCTGCAGTCCAGACAAGGCAGCATTTTCCTCCTCTTCCTGGACAATTACAGCAATTTATATATGTCTGAGAAAAACACAGTCAGAAATACTTCTTAATTTTTTATAATGAACCCCTGTGTGAGACCAGAGCAGTCAACTTTCCTTCTAATGCCTTTGGTGCTTTGAATGCAGGATGCATGTCTAGTTTCTTCAAGGTAATCTCTTGTGTCTTTAGTTCCCTCTTGATTGGGCTCTACCAGCTGCCCTCTGGATTGAGGAGATCTCTTTTGGCTGGGGTGATTTGCTCATCTGGTTTCATGGGTTGCTCAACACCGTAGCCTGTAACTTGTGTGTCAGAGGAAGGTATTTGTACCTGTGCCTTGTGTGGTGTTTTACGGAGGAGGGTGTAGAACTCTTCTCTTCCCTTGTCACAAAGGCTGTCATCTTGATCCAGAACCCGGGCACGGAGCTTTATCAATGAGGAGCGATCTGATTAAATGGGTTGTCTTCTCAGATAGAGTACTCGACCTCTAAATAATAAAGTGTAATGATATAGTAATTTTAAGCTACCAATGTGTAAGCACTTGAATGTGTTACTGTGGGTTTGTGTGCTGGCCACTCTGCTATGTGCTGGAGATTTCCTGCACTTCTGCATGTCAGTGGCTTTCTTGTGCTCAGGTTTATTTGGCTGAAAACAATCAAGGAAAGCAATTTTCTAGTAAGACAAACACTTACCTGTGCCCAAATTTAAACCCCTCCAAAGCAGTAATTACTCATGTCTGACCTCTAATATGGGCTTAACCCTTTGCCTTCTGAGTTGTGACTCACTGTGATTAACTGTGGGTCTGCTCAGTCCAGTGGAGGTTCAGGGTGCACAAGTTCAGTGGTAAAGAAAGTGAAAAACATCAATGTACAACTGAAGTAACGGGAAAATACCAGCCTGGAGAAAAAAAGACCGGATTTCTTTCCCTTGGCATTATGGGCTGTGGGTTTTCCATCCATGAAATGGAGTGTGTAGGACTCTTATGGTCTTAAAATTCTAGCTCAGAAGAATTCAAAAATGTCTCTTATGCCCTGGAAAGACATCTTACAGAGAGTGACAGCACAGCAATGGTGTGACCATGGCTAACACAGTTCCTTGTGATTTTCCTTTTCTCACTACTGGTTGTGCAGCTGGGGATATTAGAGTGGGAAAAGTAGGGTCTTGAAGGCAATTAAACTGGGATGTGGTTAGATCTTCTCTCATAGACATAGGAAAAGGAGAGCAAAAGAAAACAAGGGCAAATGGGAAAAGAGAGGGGAAGAGAGGGATTTAAAGGGTTTCTCAGGTGTAAAAAGGGCATTGCATGAACTGCACCAGACGTGGCATCCACACCAACAGCAGGAATTCATCTGTCCATCCTGCACAGGTCATGGGGTTTAGTCCCTTTACCCTGTTCTGGTTTGATTTAGAAGGTCACTCAGCATCCATCTGGGATTAGGAAAAATTATTCCTCATTCCTGTGTTTTTTCTGAGGTGGTGCTCATCAGATTGCTTTCCACCACTCTTTGTGTTGGTGACCTGGTTTCTCTGTCCGGGAACTTGCGGTGTCAAAAGGAGGGTGGCAGTCCTGGGAGCCCAGCTGTCCATAGGTTTGTGTCTGACCTCACATGTCTCTTTACACCAGAGTCTGTCACTTGAGTGCTTACCGCAGAGCACATCTGCTAGAGGAGCTGCCTGTGTTGGGAGGAGGTGAGATGGGCTTTGTTGCTGATATTCAAGGCTAAACTTTGCAGCCGTTGCAGTACTGTTTCAGTGCTCTTCTTCCTCAGTTATTGTTTGAGATAACAAAGGCAGCAGTTTCTTGTTTGGATTTGCACTGCTTTAGAAGGTGAAGCTGTGGGCTGCTTTCAGGTACTTCTGTGTCCCATCACCCGCATCCCATGACGGCATATTTGGTAAGTGCCTGCTTAGCTGCGTTTCTCTCCAGATACTTACCAGCAGGACACCTGCACAGATTGGTTAGCACTGTCAGGGGAAAAGAGAAAACATGGGGTGTTTTGCAATGGGAGCCTGATTTTTATTGTAGCAATGATATAGGCTGCTTTCTTGAGCTTTGGCCTGTATTATTTTGGCATCATTTTGAAGTGCTTGCTTTTTCATAGTTTTCCATTGACTGACACAAGAGTCTGCTTGTAAAATTGTAATAGAGAAATTCAAATGGTGCACTCAGTAGAAAAACAAGACATTCACGTTATGCATCATAAACAGAGAAATTTAGCCTTTGACAGCAAGAACATTCTCAGCTGATTGTGGTTGTTCCTGAGGATGCTTTCTAGCTTTGTCCCCTCTCAATAGCATAGTCAGGACTGGACCTCCTACATGGGAGTGTGAAAGGTCTTTGTCTTTATTCCTGAGCAGTCAGGGCTAGCCAGCATTAATAACTGTGTTCAGCGTTCGATGAACTGTGTTTATTGTTGTTGGAAAAAAATAATTCCCTTTCTGGCAGTGAAGAAGGTGTGATTTGGAAATAGAAGTCTGGGAGCGGTGCTGTGACTGCAGATCCAGCGAGGGTTTGACAGAAATGCAGCAGAGCTGAATTGCATATGTGTCAGCGTGCGGGAGCAGAGCAGCCCTGGCAAAAAGCAGACTCCTCTTGCCAGAGCCACTGCCCCAGACGAGACCCTGCAGAAAGCAGACACTGTGCAAAATGGCTCATGTACCATAGCTCTGAGCCACGCTGACTAAGGGGGAATTCTCCAAACTACGTGCGACTGGAAAAACAGCTTCATTTGACATGAGTTCAAACATGAAACATCTTTAAGTATTCCCCATTGACCCTGTTGTAGATACTGAGGTGCCTACTAAGGTTTGTCACACAGGCCATGGCTGTTTTCCTTGGAACAGATGATATTGCTCTTATATAGAAAGTGATGTTCTTTAAAGGTTCTCCACTCGGCTGGCATGTTTCTGTGGGCTTTCAGCTCTCAGAAGACATTTCTCTGTTCTGATGTCCCATCTGGGCTTCTCTTTGTCGTCAATTGCCTCTGGAACAGAAGCACCTGAGCTGCAAACTCAGATGTTGGAGGAGCATTTGGGAATGTGTCACTTGCCCTGTTGCTGCACTTTTCCCTGAGCACCTTTGGCTGCAGGCTCCAGACAAAGGTGGACACACATCTATCCTGGCAATGCTGGTCTTTTTCAGTTATTCTTGTTTCTCTCTCCCACCGCTTTGCCACCCCATCTCTGTGCTGACAAATTGATTAAGGACATACCTTTGCCTCTTCCCTAACTGGAGCCTGGCATCATCTACAGGCTGGATGTAGGGAGGGCAATGAACAATTCAGGTACTGATCCCTGGCTCCCAGTTTATGCAGCAATGCTGCATTAGAGGCCTCCCTTTCTTAAATATAGGTTTCTTATAGTAACTGCAGATGTGCTGGATAGCCCCTTGCAGCACTTACCTCCCTGATGTGTGCAGCTGGCTCCCTGCCCTGGGCCTGGCCACTACTTAGGCAGGGTATAGATGTTTCATCTGTTTTAATTAGTTCCTTGCAAATCAATCTCAGAAGCCTCTCAGTCCTTTCTGCTGCCTTTTTTTCCAATGCTGTGCAGTCTGTCAACCCCTCAGCCTGCTGCTGGGGATTAAAAAATATACATGTGTATATTTTAAATAAACAGCTCCCTGCTCGGAGCTCTTGGAGAGCAGCGACTGAAAGCTGCGTGCATGGAAGTGTATGAGGGAAGGGAAGCTGGAAAAGGGAAGAAGATCCACCAGGATACTTGCTGTCACTCCCTGACCCCATTGAGGACCTGCTCAGAGCCCATGCCTCATTCCGAGTCTGTCACCTCGGCCATCGGGGAGCTGCTGGAACAGGCTGGGTACAGGCTGGGAACAGGCTGTGCTGGTGCCAGGGGAGCTACACAAAAAGGCATTCACAAATAACGAAGCTCTGAAACACCCTGAGCAAAAGTGTCAGCAGCTTGAATTGGGGTCACTTGTGCTGTGGAGAGAAGCAGGCTGGTCTGGGGGAGCAGGGAAGAGGCCTCCCCTTCTTCTGCCTGCCTGGGGAAAGGGGCCTTCAAGGCAAAGCTCTGGCAGGGGTCCTTAACGCTGCTGCAGATCAGGGTCTAGCTCACCCTGGTCTTCTTCAGGTCTCACATAGATACTTTAAAAAGCATTCTCCCAGCCACAGAGCTTGGTATTTTGAGGCTGTTGCAGGCAAACAGACACTGCCTGCAGACCAGCAGTTCATGTAGCCTCCTGACTGTGATGCCCTGCCCAGCCACGGACAAACTGCCATTTTGCTCCATGCCTCAGTTTCCCCTTTTAGATAACAGCATAATAATGCTGATCTACTATGGGGAGGGAGGAGGTGAGGAAGAATGTTTGTGTCATTATGTCTGTCCCAGCCTGAAAGGCTACAGCTCTCAGAGTGACAGGGGGTTGGCTTTGCAACTAAGGCAGAAGGATACTGGCCTTTGCCATTAAACTAGTGGCTGGCTCTGGCCAAATGATGACACGTCTTCATGCTGTTTCTTTAAGGCAGGAAGGCAGGTCCCACCAGGTCCAAACAGCATGAAGGGCTTTTTAAACTTAGCTGTGTAGCAGCCAGTCTGTGGCCCCCATGTGAGAGTGTCGTGCCGCTGGCTAAAGGAAGCTCTTCAGTTTGAGTCACAAGGACCCACCACAGCAGGGTATGTAAAACATTGGCTTGCCACAGGCTATACTTGCTTCCTGAATTAACTTTGAGGGGAGAAGGTAAGATTTTTAAGGCTGTACTGAGTGGGAGCAAAGTCTGCCTCTGCCTCCCAGGTATTTAGTAGCAGCAAAGCTGCTAAAGGACTTTGCCAGCAGAATTCCTCTGCAGTGCAGTACCTAGGCTGGAGCCACCAGTGCTGCCTACTCTGAAGACAGGAGACGCAGTCCTGAGGACACGTGGGATGTAGTGTTGCTGTTCCCCATACTGGAATGGTTAGTGAGCGTGCAGGTACCAGCTGGACCTGTCTTCAGGGTTATTACAAGTGCAACCACCAAATGCTGTCTCCTGAAACCCTGGGGCTGCTTTGCAGTAAATTAAAGAAGAGAGCAGAAGCCCATATACTATTTCACTGGTCAAAGGGGAGAGAACGAATTAAAGTGCCTATTTTTGCACAGTGAGACAGCTGTGCTCTTCTCAAGGCAGCTCCTGAGAAGCCTCCTATCCATGCTTGGTGGAGGGGAAAGCAGCTGGCCTAGCAACAGCCCGGTGGCCAGAAATGGAGGGGCTGGCTAACGCTTGCTGCAGAGGAAACCTTTGGATGACAGCTTGGCAAAGACCAAGGGGTGGATGCAAGGCCCAAACTCTCCCCACTAAGCACTGTCAGGTGCCTTTCATGGGACTGTCACGTGCCAGGTGAGAAGGGGCTGTGACCTATGCAGTGGGGCTTTGAAGGGCTCTGTGGCAGCGGGTGTGAGGTGTTCAGGGGAATTGGGTCACTGTTGGCTGTGACTCAGTTGCCATCAGCAGAGTGAAGCTGGGGAAGTGTGTTGCAGGAACACTCTTCAGCCAGTTCCCTGCAAAGGTAGGCAGCTGCTTAAAGAGCCCGTAGTGGGTTTTAAGCAGTACAGACGCATTATGTGTATCTTGTTACTGTTAAGCCTTGGTGCACTCAGGAAATGTCTGGCATTCTTATTCTTCTGTTAGCAAAATGAGGTTTAAGAAGTGTAAGTGACCAGAATCCCAATAGATTTTTGCGTGAGGAGAAAATGGAAAGGTGGGGGTGTTGTCATGCCTTGCTACAGGCATTAGAAGTGATGATTGGATGTTCTTAACTGTGCTTGATCTTTATTTCTAATATAGTTTTCATAACAGAAACAAAGTTGGCAATTAAAGAAGATGTCACTGTGGTGTTAATAGATCACAAGAACCAAGTCAAAGATGTAGCCTCTCCCCTCACATGCACATAGATGCTGTGTGTGTTAAACTGTTACGGTGCCTGAAATACTGTAGGTGGATTTTCAGTGCTTTCTTTTAACCCCTTGCTTATAGTCTTTTGTATTTCACATGATACAACTGAAATAAGCCACACCAAATCCAGACTGAAGTTTCCCTTACTGACGCTTAGGAGCTTACACTTTGGAATAAGTTCAGTCTGTGATATGCATGTTTTTGGGTGCTCCTGAGCTACTCGTGTGTAGTCCAGAGTTAAGAAAACTCACTCTGTTATCAGTTTTTAGTTGGCCAAGTAGTGTTTGTCTCCTGGTAAAGCTCCTATGAATCCGCAGCCAATAGAAGGTTGCAAATGATTGTTATAAAGGCCTGACTGCTTTAAGACAGAAGTTTTCACCTGGAAAAGGAAAGGAACTAATCCCAAAGATGAAGTGATTTGCTGAAAGTCCCTCAGAAAACGTAAAGCCGAGACAGGAGATGAAGCCAAGTCAACTGACATCCCACTTGATGCTTTCTTAACCAAACTGCCTGCCTGCATTATGGGAAACTCAGCAAGAAAAATGGGTAATGCAGCTGTCCAGTTGCCTGGAAGAATGACTCTGCTGCTATACATCAGGTAATCTTTTAGATTAAGAAATGGCATAACTTGTAAGGAGGAAGTTTACAAAATATGTCATCTGAAGACACTGCCATGTTTAATGCATTTGGTGGCAATGATTTGCTTTCCCTTGCTATACTGTTTACAGAGCAGCTGGTGCAGAGCTGTTGAGCTTGTTATTGAAGATGAAAGGCTGGTTGTTTTTCAAAGTCCTTTGTGCCTCTTTGCTCCTAACTGGAGCTGTCAGTGCAGATGCTTTTTATTTCCTTTATCACTGGAGGTCTGAAGTCCCTTCTCTAAAGATTTCCTCAATTCAAAGGAAGATTTCTTTTGCTTTTACTCCCAAAAGACCTGGAGGGTCTCCACTCTTTTGTTTGGGCTGAAGACTCCACAGGCTGAAGACTCCAGTGCCTTCGAAGGACTGCTGAAAACCTTTAACCCCCAGGCAGCCAATGTCCCATCTGAAGTCCTTTGATGAAGGCATGAAGAATTCAGTCTGTCCTTCTAATTTCTCTGGCCTGAGAATGAGAACACCCCTCTTGAATTATACTGATGCAGTGAAAAAATTTCCAGTGATTATTAATTAGTGGTGTTTACAATGATACATAAAGGATGGAACTTCCCCCTGCCACAGAGAGCTTGTGCTAGGTGCTGTACTAAACCCCCACAAAGAGATGCTCGCTGAAGTTATTTAAAAGCCAAGTAATCAAAGCAGTAGAATCTTCCTCATTTCAAAGCTGAGGCACTGAAGTTATGGGAGGTCAAGTAACTTGCACAAGATCATGACAGGAAGATGAGACACAGCTGAGAGTTGAAACCAAGGTACCGCTTTGGTACCTTAACACCTGATTTTCCTCTTTTGTGCCATCTCTCCTGCACTGAAATAGGCTGAATTACAGGATTTCCTCTCTTTCATGTAATCTGTCCGCTGATGGTTCTGTTACATTGGTGGAAGATCTATCTTAGAAGCCTCTTTGGTCAGCCATTATATCGGTATGATCTCGCTTTTTTTGAAATGTTCTAGCCAATTCATTTCTCTCAAAGCCAATGTAATTGGGCCTTCATGGTGGTGTGAAGGGCAGTCCCTGGAACGCCCGTTCCAAGCACGCAGCCTTCCTCCCCAGCCTGACCCAGCGAGGTTACCTGTCAGTCAAACTGATGCTCCTAAGTGGCTACATGGCTCAACTGAAAAGCAGTCGATGCAAATCTCGTAACAAAGCTGTACTGAAAAGAACTGGATCTTGAGTGTTCTCCAGAGCTCTCCCTGTCAGTGCCTTCAAGTGACTTCTGACTGATGAAATGCTCTTCAGCTAAATGTACTTTTGATCTGTAAATGTGTTTTCTGCAAATGATTCATAAAAGTGATTTCAACTGGTATTTTTCAAGTTGCTTGGTAACCCTGCTGCCAAGACCCCCCCCCCCTTGCTGTGGTCAGCCCTGGAGAGGAGCTGCAGTTGAGCTGAAAAGCTCATAGCCCAGCCACTCTCATCCTAGCTGAATGAGAGAGACACAGTCTCAAAGTCACAGTGTTCACAGTGGCCAGGGCAGATTTTGCTCTCCTTGCTAGAACACTGAGCAAAGGGTGAATCAAAACTGGAACCAAAGGAGGAGTGCCCATAGATACTGCTCCAGTTTTAACATTCTATGCTTGCCAGAAAGTGATGGCACCTGGACGCTGAGAGATCCAAGCAACTATCTGCTTGTTCACATAAAATGTTTCCATTCTGTTTCTTGGCATACTGTTTACACAGCAAGCTACAGGCAGAATGCACACAAACTCTTCCTCCTGTGCATCCACACGTGAGCTACTTCTTTGCTGTTAGTGATTGCCCATTACAGAATTGAGGTCAGAAGTGCGTGAGTGTGAGGAGGGTGAAATTGCTGCAAAAGAAAATTTGTGTCCTGCATCTCAAGTATCCGATCACCAGAGAAGTGTGAAGAGTGATCAAAATGCGTATAGCTGCTACTGAAGGTGATTGCCTCTTAGTAGGAATATAGTTCTTTTTCTCTCTGTTATATTTGGGCAGATTGCACAATTTCAGTCCAAAGCATTGCCCAAACCAAAAAGACTAGCTTTGGTCCCACCAGAAGTCTGTACAGAGATGGAAAATTAATGTGAATCTTTTGAATCCTAGAGCATTGCCCTCACTTTGCTTTCTCAAACAGCCTGATCTGAGAATGGCACAAATTCTCTACCTGATTCTGTTACCAGCTTTGCTGCTTTCTGTTTTAAAAAGGTTGTGTTGATTTTTGGTTTATAAATGTTAATCTCTTCAAAAAAAGCACACTAAATATGTTACCCCCTGCCACAGAACCCATTAGTAATTAAGAGATTGATCAACACCAACAACAGGCATGCAAGTTTAAATTGTACATAACTGTTCTCTGTACTAATGCAATGAAAGTGGGTTTACTTTTGCAGTGGTAATTTTAGCAGCAATCTAAATCAACACCCTCTTGATGATCAGACAAATCTTCCTTTAAAGAGAAATGCAGTGCAAGTGAGCTAGTTAGTCTTATGGGCACATTATTGTCTTTACTTTCCGCAATCAGCTTTTATTCATGCTTTTACAATAGGTGTAAATTTTTATATTTCCTTAGGCAAGCAGAAGAATGAACTGAACTTCTAGAAAATTACTTAAAATAGGCTATGGTGACAAGGAGTAGACAATCCCACACAATGTGTGAAAGGTCAACGGGTTACAGCGCCGAGTCCTGCAAATGGGCAGCCCTGACATGCTGGGGCTGGCTGGCAGGCAGCTGGAAAAGCAAAGCTTGACTGGGCAGTTGTTCAAAGTGTGGCAGAGTGTTTTCTCTGTTGATGTGTGTTAGGGCATTTGGGAGGAGGGACGGAGAATGATGGGGAAAAATCTCTGTGATGTGAGGCACGGCTGGTGGGTGAATGGTGTCGGAATGAGGAATCATGCGTGAGGTTGGAAGACGTGCTCCTGTGACAGACCTGGTCTCCCTCAGTTGTGCCTTGTCCTTATCCCTGAATCCCAGGCTGCCCTCAGCTGTGACCAGGTGTAGGAGAAGAGATGGAGAGCAGGAAGTGGCTTTGTACCTTTGTGTGATACAGCGAGAAACAATGTGCAGAGAGAAGAGCAACTCTGGAAAGCAGTGGGTTTGATGCTCTAAAGCAGTACCAAAACTGTAGGGGAGACAGTTTTATTTTCCCATTCTCTTGACAATGTTGCTTTAAAAAGTTGAAAGAAATGACTAAGACATTGCTGAGTTGAAGTTTCATAAGTGCTCGTGGTGTGGACAAGCTCGTTGCTCCACATGCCTGCATTCCCAAGCTACACACTGGCTCAGACAAGCAGCATGGTGGCAGCTCACACTTGCATTGCTTCCAAGGGTGGAGTTTTTGGTTTTCCCATTTTATAGATCCAGCCACAGGAGCCTGGGTCAGTCGCAGGATGCTCATCATGCCTCTCTCTGGAAACTCTAGTTGGATTTATGTTTGTGGTTGATTTGAGGATTTCAACTCTACTCACATCAGGAGTGCAGTTCCTGTTGGCTCCAAGGAGAATCCGTTCAGCTGAACATTTAGAGAAACATGTTAACTGCTACCCTGTCTGCTCCCTTACTGTCTCCATAGCCCCTGCCATCCTCTTCCAAGGCAAGACCACCCTTGAATCAGTTTGAATGCTACACACAGTGTGTTGCTCCCACCTGACTAGGCACAGCTGCTCTGCGTGCACGGCTGTGCCGTGGGAAATGCTGAGGTCCTGAGGCAGACCTGTCTCAAACAGGAGCCACTGCCCTGTGTTCTCCTTTCTGGAATCTTCCAACACTCCTCCCCCCCATCTGACTGCTGTTGTGTAAAGTTTCACGCGTGTTGGTTGCAAAGTGCTATCATTGCAATTTTCAAGCAGAAGGAGGGAAGTGGTGGTGGCAGATTCAGAGCAGTACAACTGAAGGTAGTGACATGCATTACGTTATAGTTGGTCTTTTCAGCTCTGGTCCTTTCTTTTTTTTTATGAGTAGCAAGGTGACAATAAGTCAGCTCAGGTTGACTGCTCCTTGCCTGAAGGGCCATGCCAACATATCAAGAAATGGCCTCCCAGACAGTTTGAAGGTTGAGCCTTGTGTGTTTGCTGGTCTAGAAGATTACTCCTTAAAACAGTTCTTATCAGTGCAAGTTCAGACAGACCCCTATGGTAGGAACAGCCTCCTCTGCAACCATCAGGGATGGGCTGAACCACGGCCTGGTTTCTCAGGACTGATCAAGTTTGCAAAACAACTCGTTTCTCTGGGCAAAAGCAGGCTGCATCTTCTTGGGATGCTTGCTCAATTTGGTTCATTTAGCAATGGTAGGATGGGTGTAGCAGCCTGGCTTGCTTTGTCCTGGAGAGCTGTGTCTCCAGGGAGTCTTAAGTCATCTTTTCTGCAGTTAATGACAGATAGTGGTGGCTTTGATACCTGCTTGCTTTTTCCATAGCTCCTTTTAGGTGGGCTGCTGGAGAGCTTCTGAATGGCAGTGCAATTGTATTTTGATACCACTGAGGAAATCTGGGGCTTACCTTACCCACAGCTGATAGGAAGGGAAGGGACCAGGGATGGAGGGTCTGTGGATTAATGGTCTTCCACATATTAAAGAACAGAAAGACACATCTATCTGTCAGCTGATAGTGATGGCCCATCACTGTGGTTCTGGAGTTACTTGGAGTACAAGCACTCTCCAACTGCATGCTGGAAGCAGAAGGTTCAATGAAGTGAGCTTATGTTGCATGTCCTGAAGCCAAAGAACACTTATTTCAGGAACAAGCCAGTGCTAGCACTGACCTTCCATTTCATATCCTTTGGGGCAGGTGTTTGCCTCTGGTGCTCTGTGTAAGCCAATCCTCCCTTTTGGCTTTCCTTTGCCTCCCTGTTTCTTGCTCACCTTGGTTCATCACATGTGAAATTACTTCCATCCTTGTTGCCTGCCAGGGTGAGGAGTGGGCCAGAAATACAGTGGAGCAGAAGGTACCACATGCACAGTCTGCTTTCATTGGCCAGATACAGCTGTGCAGCCCAAGCCTCTAGTCCCAAAGCTCTTTCCTTAGTCTGTGAGCAGGCAGGGAACCTGTTACCTTCAATAACTCTTTTGCCAAAGAAAGCACTTTGTGACTTTTCCTGCAGCAAGGTGTTAAGTGATGCAGACTTGTCCCCTCTCCAGGCCATCCATCCAAGTTCTGATGGAGGAGATACTCACTGTGCTGTCTCAGCTGTGTTTGGTCATCCTGCCATTTGGGCAGACCTGCTGCCCTTAGCTGACTTGCACATCAATACCAGCTGCCTCAGGCAACCACCCAATGCATCTGCCACAGCTTTACAAAGCTGCCACAGCTTTCATTGGCATGGCCAGAGCCATCTGTTTGCATGAATGGGGCTGACCAGCATCTGGCAAATCTCTGCACCACTGGGATCTGTTCTAAAGAGTGAGGGACCAATAGCATGACTATAGAGCAGGATTTAGTCACTGTAAGTAACGGCTCTGCCCTGACGTGGTTGCCCTTGAGTGTTGGGCTAGAATGAGTCAGGCTCCTTCCCCATTTAAAACCGTTTAGATCCACAGTGTCTGATCACAGAGTCGAGATACCTGTCGCAGAGGCTGGTTTTTGGGTGCCCATGGCTTCAGTTTCGCTGGTGGATGCTTTCACCATGGAGAAGTGTGCTCTGGCAGCCAGCAAATAGCTGAGGTATCTGAGAGTCTGCCCCAGCAAGGGAGGGCAGGATGGGGTGGATAGGTGTGGCAGAGCTGGCCCATGAAGGTGGCAAGTAGCCATCCTTTTCACTCTGCTCTTCCCTAACAGCAAACACAACCCCAGAGCTTGTCCTCCTTGGTTGGCTGGTAAATGAGCCATGTTTTCTGAAGAAGTGTCCGAGGCTGTGCAAACCTGTGTTACCTCTCACTGGCAAAACCCTGTCTCACTGCACGTGCTTTGCCTGTGCCAGTGCACCATTAGCAAGGTGGAGAAGTGGCAGGAGGGTGCACTGGCATTGCAGTTGTCTCTGGTTCTAGAAGATCTGGGAGTGTAATGGTCTTAGAGACACAGTGCTGCACATTTCCACCCCACTAGAATGTCTGTGGTGTAGAAAATCTTCCTATCTTGAAGTGGAACAAGCTGCCTGCATTTTGATAGGAATTAAAAGCTGAAGAACATGGCTTGAGTCAGTCAAAATGTTTTTCCTATGTTTTTTTTTTTAATTGTGAGCTTTCACTGTGTGTTTGCAGATTTTTTTTAACTAAAAAGACTAAAATCTTTGAAATTACATATTTGAATAATTTGGAGACTTTCTTATCTCTCTCATTTCTTATATAAAGACAATCTTCTCAATTCCTTACTCCTGCAAGCCCACATTTCATAAGTGAATCCCTATTTCCTACTCAAAAAAAAAAAAAATCAGTTGGCATAATCTAAATCTTTTTGATTCAATTAGAAAGAACTTTTGCGGAGCTGCGAAGTCAGGGAGTTTATCTGTCATATGCTAAATGGCGCCAAAGAGGTCACCACTGACATAAAATTAACCTCAGAACTAGTTTTTCCTATCCTCTAGCTCAGTTTTAAATACTAGTCATTCTAACTTTTTTCTGAGTCAAGAAAACACATTAAGAAGTAAGAAGTAAGTAAGAAGCCTCATAAAGCACCTAGAAATTATTTGATAGTGAGATGCCAAATAAAATGAAATGCACATCCTCATATTTACAGTCCTAACTGCAAGTGAAGACATGAACTACAAATCCCTATAAAGAGCTTTAAGAAAAGGTATGTTGTTGAGTTTTACCCTAAGCTAAGTCTCCTCTCATACTAGGTCTTGTAGCTACTTATTAATAATGTACAAGCTACCAAGCAGCTTAGAACCACAGTAAATCTATAGACTCCTTGCAGCATGTGTTGGTTTTTAACTAGACTTTGCTCCAGCTCTTTGTCCCTATCACACAGAACCATCTCCCCGGTGACAACCCACTGAAATCAGTGGAGTTACACTCTCCTATCTGTGGATCTGGTCCTACAGGCTCCTTTTGTTCTACTGCAGCTGGGCATGCCATGCCACAACCTCACTGGCGTGTGTCCTGCCACGGGGCAGCATGATGCCATCTCCGGTGCTGGTGTATTGAAATGTCTGGATGTGTACATATCTGTACATAGGCTGATGTTACATGATCATTATATGATCATGATCATACATTTGGTCATGTAATTGCTTAAACAATTCAGCTTGAGGAGGGTCGAACTGAGGTGCAAATGAAGCAACCGTGTCTGGCCCAGAAACAGCAGAAGAAATCTCTGCCATAACTAATGATAACAAACCAATTACTCAATTAAAGCTAAATCCATCTTTAATCAAGACAGTCAGTTTACGAGACCCTTGGGGATTTTTGGGAAGGAGGAACTCCTAATCAGTGCAAAGGGAATTGCTCCTATTTATTCCTGGGTTGAAGTTGTCCCCAGATTTGCAGATGCTAATGTTGAAAAAGGGAATCAATCATTAGTTTTTAACAAAGAACTTGCTCCTCAGGAGGCAGGGGGAGGGACTGAATTTCCCCATGTGGTTTAGAGTTCATTAGTGCACCTATCAGGGAAAGTGTGCAAGAAAAGTGCAGTCAGATGAATATTCCTTATTTAACCTCCAAACCAGTAATTCAGAAAAAAAAAGCAATTTCTTCTAAATCTGAGTTCCAAGTGACTGCCTTTTATCTGAACTCCATTAAATTATTCCCTTGCTAAATTCTCATGAAATAAGCTGTTTGCTCCAGCAGACGCTGACACCCTGAGATCATTTTGAAACCAAAACATTCTGGTTTTATTAGTAATGATCTATCTTCCACCCTGGTGATGGGAAGGGCTTGAGGAAAGTGTTTGTAGATAGGTGTCAATTTTCCACACTGAATCCCCATTTCTTCCCTGGCATGGGGACAGGCTAGGTGATCTGGTTCCTTCTTGACTCCATGTCTGTGGGTAGCACTGAAGTATAACAGAAAGACGAGAGAGCACCTGGCAGCGGTACTGCTTTCAACCAAATCAAGAAACAGTGTCCTCATCCTCACACTAGATCCCTCTCACCCTCATTCCCACTGCAGTGTCTCAGCAAGTGTCTCCTGTCTTCAGTCTCAGAATAATTTCTTCCTTTTGTAGTTGCCCCATGTGAATCATCCTCAAGGTGTATTTCTGTGTGGCAACCACCAGACATAATTGTTGTACAATGTCCTGTTTATTCTGGACTTGCACACTGCAAGTTTCCCACACAGCCCTTTTAAAAACCATAGATTTATTTGAGTTTACTGAACCTGGTCAAAGCAGCTGTTCTGAAATCCCACAGAGTTGGACCATTATGGACACGTGAGATGTGATGTGCTGGGGCTGCTCCACATACCGAGTGCAGCTGGCTGAAATAGCCTTGACCTTTTCATAAACTGAAGTATTGTCCAGCCCTGTTTTCACTGACCTGACATACTAATGTGTTGAGGGGACTGGGCAGGAGAACTCCCTCACCATTTCCCAAGTGATATGTTCTTGGAGAGTGTTTGCCTTGACAAATTTCTTCCCATGCATGAACTCTGAGGCAGAATGAATATTTTATATCTCTGTCCATAATTTTTGTGGCATATTAAGCCCCCCTCATGTTGTATTGCTTCTCTTCCTTTGTCTCCTTGGCAACCTTGCAGTTATCATTGCCTGCATTCCTGCCTTTATGTACCTCATTTTCTCTCCTTGCTGCCTCTGAGGAGGGAGGGGTCTATATCCATGGCCCAGCATATGTGGCTTTGATGCTAGTTCCTGGGACCTGAAGGGCAGTTCACATGGCTTGAACAGACTTGGGCCTGTCTAGGTGTGTAGAAGACCTCAGAAATCTGGGATTTCCTTCCAGGAGCAGCAATTGGAACCTCAAGCTTGTTGCGGGGCTTTCGGACTCCTGCCTCTGTGTTGGGAGCCTTGAAGCCACCAGAGGCCAAGGGTTTGCAGAATCCTCACTGTGGAAATGAGCTGGGTTCCCTGAGTAGCCAGATGGTACTGAGCTCTGGGGTCCCAGATGTCCTCAAGCCAGTGCAGTCCTGCCAATAACCAAGGAGGAGTTTCATTCTATCAAATGATTTTATTACTCCACTGACAAGGCAGTTCCTCCTGCTTCTCACCAAAATAGATGAGAGGAGAATCAGGCTCTTAATCTCAAGGGATCCAATGGCATCTTATCAGGTCCTCTGAATTACTCTGTCACAAGCATCTTGAATGTCTGGTTTATCTCCTCTAAAATGTTCAGTACACCGCTCATCAATCAGCCTTATTTGACAACTAACATGACACACGTTGTTTAGCAACCTGAGCATTTGGGCTGAGGTAATTGCATTCTCTGCAGCCCTGTGTTTGAACCAGGAGGAAGCTGCTGGTGTCTTTGTGATGCTTGGGTGCTGTGGGGATGGGGGCATGGGGTACCTGGGTGGATGGCCAGCTGGCCACCTCTATTCACCTCTGTCCTTCTCCAGCATACCAACGCTTGGGAGCAGCAAATTGCAGTTTTAATGTGGATTATGAAGGCAAGGCTGAAGTAAAAACTTCTTTTCTTTCTCAGGCAATTCAACAACTCAGGTTATTTTGCCTTAGGAATACAGCTCTACCTACCTGGCTTGCTACCTACCTTGCAAGCAGAGTGATTCTTGCCTGTGTAGAAAGTGGGGGCACCTGAGAAGTGTTCAACACTCACTGGACTGGCTTTTTTTGAGAAGCTGAGTAGTCAGTACAATGAGTTTCCCTCTTGCTTGCCATTCACCAAAGCCTAAATCTAATTTTAGGCATTAAGCTGAATATGAACTCTTGAAAACATATGACATCAGTTCGTATTGCTGATCCCTTTTGGTAAGTTGGCTTGATACAGCCAAATCCTTTGAGTTGCTTTCCATTCCCCAACAGGGAAGGTGAAAAAAGGAAGAAGTTCTAGGACTGGGAGAGAGCAACTCTGGCAAAGCTATCTTCAACATGATTTGTGTTTTAGCTGTCTATCCTCCCAGTAGGACCAGCTCTTTCTGCAGGAGCCCTTCTCTGGAGCACATGCAAGCTGGAAAGAGACCCCACCAATAACTCCACACTTAGAAAGGCACCGAGTGGCACAGGAAATCTAAAAGACTCCCCTGAAGTACGTGATTGATGAATTAAAGAGTTAATGAATCCTCAAGCAGCTCTAAGTTTGCATCCAGAAATCAGAGAGGGGAGGTTCGCCAGTACATTTCTCTGGCCAAACCCACAGATGAAGATTAACTGAAAGCCTTCAGGGTCAACAAGCAGAACAACATTACTGTGAGGCCAAGAGGTTATTGCCATTTATTCTCTGTACGTCACCATGGAATACAAGGGCTGCTGTTGGTACAAGAAGAACTAACCTTATATTCTTTCTCTAGAGTCACCTCAGACACATCCTGAAGTTTAAACAGTGAATAGCACTTCTTTTTTTTCATATTGGACCACTTCACTGCTTCCTCCATGGCAATCCCTCCATCTGGGAACACTCCAGTGACAGGGTTCTTTGAGACCTGTGGCAGCTATTTCCGTAAGTAACGTGCTTTGATTGTGTTCCTGTTCTTTCCGCGTTCCCTGGCTGGGAGTGCTCAAGCAGGCAGATGTCATGTCAAGGAATGTTTGTGGGAGTGGGCTGTTCTGAGGCAATCACCCAAAATATCCCTGGAAGTGCTTCAGACCGAGAGTTGCGCAAAGCCGCACCGTGAACCTGTTTCCGAGATGTGTGCTCATCCAGGTGAAGAACTCTGGAGTGTACAATGTAACCTACGTGTCCTGTTGTGCCTGCTTATATTGCAGATCAGTAATGCTGTCGAGGTACCTGAAACTGTTTGCAGAAACTACTTGACAAATAGTTCTGAGAAACAAATAAACCTAAGAAAAAAACCACCTCTGTTCATAGGGGGAAAGAAGCAAAAAGCAGAAGATGAGAAAGCTACTGTTACTTTTTGTGATTTAATTACCCATCTCCAACTTGGCCAAAATAACTCGGAGGAGGCTGGAGCCTCTTTTTGCTCTATTTTCATCCATTGCTGGAAGCAAAGTGCCAGAAATCTCTCTGCAAAGCCTGTTATGATGAGATTTCCAGTCAGTTTCACGAATCAAGTTGGTTTGGATTAACTGTGAATAAACCCTTGGGCACAACTAGCAAATCATGAGTTCATTGATCACAGACACTTCTGTGCACAGGGTCTGACCTAACACTCAATAAGGACAGTGAGAAAACTACTGGGGCAGCTTTATCCAATAGCTGTGGAGCCTCTTTGTGGTTCTCTCCAAAGCAGATGGAGCCAGCTGTTCCCAGACACTGGAAACTGGATGGGGGTGAGTTTTGCTTGTGGTTCATTCACCCAATTTATGGGGGTGTGCATTGGGCCCAGGGACAAGTTCTCTCAACCAGACACTGCTCATTTAAAAAACTGGTGTAGCAAATGAGACCTAGTAAGAATCAACCTCACCTTTTCCTCCTGCTGCTCTGATGCCTTGTTTCCCAGCAGTAATTAATGGGGATGGATGCCTACTTCTTCTAGGATCGTTTAATGTGGAGACAGTTTCAGGGCTGTCCCTGGAGGATGTCTCCACAAATAACATGTTTTTTAAGTTATGCCCCTCTATCGATACTCTGCCTGAACAATTTCAAGTGGTGCTTGCTCTGAGCCTAAAGATGCTGGCTATCAAGCCCATAATGATATTCAAGGTGAGCACTATTTTAAAAGGCTGCCTCTCCTGAAGCGTGCTGTGTGTTTTCAATGTGACAGGCTATATGAGAGAACCTGAACAGAGATATTTGGGAAAGCTTGGGAACTTTTAATCCTTGAGCCTGAGCCAGCCATACTTTCTGACTTTGGTTTGTAAGCCTCTGATCCAAACACAACCTTTGCACCTGGTATCCAAGCTTGGAGCAGACCATATCCCCTCTCCAATCCAGAGGAAGCCAGAAGTCTTACAAAATCAAATTCTATCAGAAGCTTTTGCCTCAAAATGAGTTCTCCAACATGGTAAGAACTACTGATCTTGTGAGATTTCATAATGGTGGAAATCTTGTAAGACTAAGACCTTGCTTTGAAATGCCCTTCCCTGTGCCTGGGTTCCTCCTGTGGACACAAGTCCCAGACTCAATCTAAGCTAAGCAGACAGTTGGAGCTACTGCTTTAAGACATGGATGAAACCTTTCATACCCCTCTGTATCTTAAGGACATTTAAAAAAATAGAAGGTAAAATAGCTACAGAATCAAGTATGGGAAGAAGTCAGTTTAAGAGGAGGAAGAGTTTGAGTTAATGAATTTTGGGTCTTCACCAATAAATGTGGTAATTAATTTCAAGAGGTACATCTGTGGTCCCAGATGAGCAGTACTTGGGTGGGGATGGTGTAAGGCAGTTTGAAAAACAGCATGTTCCACACATCTCTTTGGACAGTGTTGCTGTGGGAGTTAGATTTGCTGAATGCTCCTCAAGGGTAAAGCATCAGCCTTACAGCACAGGGGTTAGCAGCTTTTTCTCAGTTTTGTGTGTAGCACAACAGTGCTGTCATAGTGTGATTGCAAAAGTGTGATGCATAAGAGCTGCTTTCTCTCTAGTTGCTTCTTATCATCCCATTACCCTCCTGGTTGTGTTTGCTGTGCTGCCTTCCATGTAAGCTGCCCTGAATGCAAATACTGTGAGTTCTCCCTAGATAGGCAATCCTGAGGTCTTTGGTGGGGTTTTTTTTGGCTTATAAGCACACTTGGAGCATGTTTGAAGAACTGGTTTGTATCATAAAGAGAGAATATAAGTTTCTAGGTTCCACTTGTATCGCAGCTTGTCAACCTCTCCTTGCCTTGTGGTTCTTCTTAAGAAGAGAAGAATTAATGAATTCTCCAGCATTTTTATAATTCCTGCGGAATAACCACTGTTCTAAAGATGTCTGCTTTGATGTAGCAGTGTAATGCTCCACCTGACTAAACTCTAAAAGTCTGGTGACTGATAGATAAAAATCATTGAGCATGATCATTTCATCTGAAGTGTCAATAACTTCAGCTGAGCTGTTGGGACACCTCAGCTGCACAGTAAACAGCAAGGAAAGGGTTTTTTTATGCGTTACATAGCTCACTTTGCTTGCTCTGCAAACTCCAGCTGAGGCTTCTGGGGGCAGATTTTCTGGAGGTGAAAATCCATCACTGAGTGTCTCATGGGGCATCAGGGCTACTAATCCTGCTTGTGACGCTGTGTGAGAAGGCAGTGTGTGTCTTGAGAAGTAAGAGCACTGACTGAATGGTCATGCAGGAGTTGTGGGCATAGTTCTTGTTTCTGTGGCTGGTTTTCTGCACAGTCTTGGGATGGTTCCTTTTTCTCCTTGTCTTTACATCAGCTCAGTTCCAGCAGTCTTGTGGTAGGTGGGAGAGAGTAGGAGAAGTTGGCCCTCCCATCTGCTTCCTCAAGTAGTCTGGACAGCACCACAGCTGCCAGGGTTTCTGCCTGGAGTGACTTGAGTCAACCAGGAGCCAAGGCAGCAGGGGACCATGGTCTGTATCTCCATATGGGCTGTCACTGCATTCTTGAGCAGCTGCAGCACCAAACTGTGCTTACGGTGCCAGATGCCATGCTGGAGATGGGACTGCCCGTGAGCATCCACGAGGCACTGGATTTTCTTCAGAGCTTTTCTTTTAGAAGGTTGATAGTCCTCTGTCACTTTTTCCCAGGCTGGTGGCAAAGTTACTTGGGCTGACAGTCCTTAGTTTGGAGGCTGATGCATGGAGACAAGTTGGAGTGAACCTGTGTTTGAAGGGGTCAGTGCTGATTAGGGTCAGATGCTTTTACCATGGGGGGGAGGTTTCATCAGACAGCAGGCCAGCTCCAATTTTCCCTGCCTGTTATTTAATAGAACTACTGCATTTACTTTCATCTTTAATTCTCTGACTGCAGTAAAAGCCAGTATTTGAGAAGCCGCTGAATACAGGATAGAATTAGTTCTGTAATAATAATAACTTGTTTTCCCTCTTGGAAAATAAATATGGTCCTTAGTAGAAAGATTTACCTGTTGCTGGCAGTCAATCAGCCAGGACAATTTGGGCTCCAAGTACTTGATTAGAATAAGGAAAATTGCCTTCCTGAATCAAGTAAGGATCCATTAACCTGATGAAACAGGGTTTGCTTATCTGAGAGGTTAAGACTCAAAACATAGCCTGGGCTGCATTAGATGAGGCCTCTTTTAGAACGGCGTAAAGACAGAAAGTAATAAAAACACCATCTGTCATGTCTAGTCAATCAGATCTAGTATGAGAGAGGAATTATTCCTCTGACTTTACCATTATGAGATCGTCTGTTTGTTAACAATGGCAAGTGTCAGGAATGCTGAAAACCGGTTTTATTCTTTCAAATTATTTCTAGCTGTTTTTATCTTGGAGAGAATTAATATTAATCTGAGTTTATACAGCAAAGAAATACTTCCAGATGAACACAATGCTAAGGCATTCCATGTTGAGACTCTTTAGTGATTTATTGTTAGAGGTGAAACTGAATGGGAGATGGCGAAAAGTGCCATGTACACTTTGCTTCCGAAAGTGATTATTTCTATAAACAAACCTCTTGCAAGTTGCTGAGCACTCCAAGGTTCTTTGAAGTCAATTGAATGTCTACCTCTTGCATGGCCCTCTGCATCTTAAAGGACTGGCATGGCTAGATCTTCTCCTGTAGCTGTGGCATAGCTGGAGGTCATGGAAAAGGCAATGGTGGGTTTTTTAGCATGGATTTTTTTTTAAAGCTAATAACTGTTGGCATTAATGGACTTCTCTTGTCAGTGAGTACCAGCATGCTGCCCTTCGTTACTAAGGACTATACAGGAGCACTTGGAGACATCTAAAGGCTGAATGCCAAACAGCAAAAGGCATGTCATCTGTGGGCACAGGAGATGGAAGTGGTAGTGGAAAGCCTGTGCCAGGATATCCCCAGCCCTGCTGCTGATCAGTTAGGCTGGAAATGCCATCTCCCCCTGTCACACACCACAGATGAGACTGCAGTGGATATATTAGCTGACCCAAAAGGGCACATCTTCATTATGTAGAAACTTGCTGTAGCTAGTATGTGCCTATGCTGCCTCACCACCCACATCTACCCTTCCCATCTTGCTATTGCAGCTGATGAGCTTTCTCCCATTGGCCAGGCAGATGTCCTCTCCAGGGAAACAGCTTTAAGAGACTAGTGAAACCTCTGCTAGGTCTGGGCATTCTGCTTTGCTCAGATACAGCTGGGATTGACTGCTGTGAGTAACAAATGTAAAGAAGGACCCGATCAATAGCTGATAGCTCACCACGGGAAGACACTGGAAATCTGCAATGGGCTCGTATCCTTATAGTGAATGAGGAATTGCTTAGAACTGGTTAGGAAAGCAGAAGAGCTGGAGCTGAGTATAGTAGCTTGAAAAGTAAACATGGCTTAATTTGACTTAATTAAACCTCCTGCTTTTGTGTAGGACTCGTGCTCTGAGCCAGTGTCTGCAATCACTCAAAATGCATAAGGCTGGCTCTGCTCCTGGTGAAGCCAGCAAGGCTCTAGTGGCCTGCAGATGCAGTAAGGGCAACCTGCATCACTGCCTGCTGCTTGGGCATGTGTTGTGCTACTGCCCTGCACGTTCAGCGCTGCTCTATAGCTTCTGAGTGGCCACAAGCTGGAAAACACCAGAGGTGTTTTTTGTGTGCCTGTGGGGAAAAATAAAACCCCTGTGTTCAGGGTGGATGCTTGCGCAGGTGAAGCATGCAGAGTGGTTGCAGCCACGTGGTTGAAGGTCTTGGCTGTTGTGTGATGGGCATAACCCTGTGTAAGATCCCAGGAGGAAAGAGGCAGGCTGGGGATAGAAGAGTTAGAGCAAGTGTCTGATTTCAGTGTTCGATCATAGGCAGAATCACAGAAGCATTTAGGTTGGAAAAGACTTTTAAGACCATCAAGCCCAACCATTAACCTAACTCTGTCAAGCCCGCTGCTAAACCATGTCCCTAAGCACCATATCTACATGACTTTTGAACACATCCAAGGATGGTGATTCAACCACTTCCCTGGGCAGCCTGTTCCAGTGCCTGACAACCTTTTTAGTGAAGAAATTTTTCCTAATGTGCAACCTAAACCTCCCCTGGCACAACTTGAGGCCATTTCCTCTTGGCCTATTGCTTCTTACTTGTGAGAAGAGACTGGCATCCACTTCTCTACAACCTCCTTTCAGGAGCTGTATAGAGCAAGAAGGTGTCCCCTCAGCCTCCAGACTAAACATTCAGCCTTCAGAATAAACAACCCCAGTTCCCTCAGCCAGTCCTCCTAAGACTTGAGCTCCAGGCCCTTCACCAGCTTAACTGGCCTTCCTGGATCTGCTTCAGCACCTCGATGTCCTTCTTGTAGTGAGGGGCCCAAAACTGAATGCAGTTCTTGAGGTGTGGCCTCACGAGTGCTGAGTGCAGGGGGCCGATCACTTCCTTTCTCCTGCTGGCAAAGATGCTCTAGTTAAGCTACTGAGACGGGAGAGGTTCTTTCTGGGAGAAAGGCAAGTTGAGCAGAAAGAAGTTAACATGTACTGGGTGGGGTGGCATCTGGGAAAGGCTGAGTATCCCTGATCCCACTGACGTCAGGTGGATTAGACACCACTCATCTCCTAGGGAAAGTGGACCTCTTTGTGGGAGTAAACATAAGGAGGAAGAGGCACAGATGAGTTCTTCCCCCTGCCTGGGTATAATGTTTCTCCTTGCCTAACTCAGAGGGGATTTGCCACAAGTGCCAGTGCAGAGCAGATGTCTCTGAGCGCAGGATGACCAGGACAAAACGAATTGTGCTGCAAGTGTCAGGGTCCCAGGAGATCCAAAAGCTGTTAGATCAATGTTTAAAAAAAGCAAAAAAGGTCTGTAGGGACCTGATGCAGAGAAACCCCCCATGACCGTGCTTCCCGCTGGAGCTGGTGAGAGCTGCTCAGACTCACCGTGTTAGCAAATTGATCCCCGTGGCTGCTGCGAGGGAAGCCTGAAAAGAATGGATGGCACTGCAAGCTCGTTATGAAAATGCAGGGAACCAGAGTTAATGAATCTTGGATGAGCCCTTGATCTGCCTGGCCCTTGGTGTGGCAGTGGAGGGAGCCTGGTTGAGTAGGATCTGATTAACATCTTAGTGGAAATGACGGTCCCTAGAATGCGGAAGGTTGTATCATCTCTAACTGTGCTTGCATCTGAGAGACGTCACTGTTGGAGAGATGGGATCTCTCTGGATTAGATCTGCAAGTTTTTTTCATCAGAACAGAGGTGTTTTGGGGATTTACATGTTCTGTGTCCCTGGCAGCTTCCCTGATGAAATACTGGTTACACAATTGTAATCTTACTTAAACTGTAGTGAAAAACACATCTGTGCACTGGGATATGGCAAGAAGACTCTCTCTGTGATGGCAAAGATTTGAAATTGTGCAAGGCATTATGGCTCCTGACAAAGAGAAGCTGCCAAAGAATAAAACAACCAGTCTGTTTACAGGGGGTGCATGGAAGACATTGCAGAGGCTGAAATTAATGCTTTCTCTGAGATTCTCCTAGTCCTGTAGCCGGATTAATGAATTAAATCATTCACCCCAGATGTACAGGAGATTAATGCTGCTTGACTCTCGTTTTATGGCTAGTGAAGTTAAGGTTATGAAGCTTGAAATATCTGCTCAAGGTGCCTGACAAGTAGTGTAGTCAGAATTGAACCCCAGCGTCCTGCTGCTACATCCTGTAGCTGTGCCACCTCCTTCTCTACCCCATGGATCTCCTGGTGCCGGGTATCCCTGTGAGCTGGCTGCGTGGAATAGAGCAGTTGCAGGATCCCTGCTTCCTCATTACCAGCTGCCTCTTGCTGAAGGACAGGCAGTGAGTAAAAGCAACTTTTTATTCTGGAGCTAGGTGGGAGAGGGCATGGACCTCACCACCAGGAAAGGAGCTACTGGCCAGCTTGGGGCACAGTGCAAAAAAGGGAATTCCCAAGGCAGTGTCTGTTGCAGAAGCTGGAAGTGACCGTGGAGAGGAGGGCAATGCACCTAAGGGGTGCCTGAGCCACTGGATGCAACTGTCTTTGGCATTCCTCCAGCCCCAAGGCTGCTGCGAGCTACAGTATCTTCAGTAGCTGAGCTATCCTTCAGAGCCTGTGGCAGAGTAAATCAGTAGCTGTTTTTCCTTGCTGTGATAACTACAGGCAGGGCAGCTTAATGGATAGACTGCTGGGCTGTCATGCAAGAGGCTTCAGCAGCGTCTGCCTTCATCAGGATGGTTCTTCCCTCTTTTGCTTATCTCTGAAGTGGAGATCCTACTGTCTGCTCAGTGAAATGCCCCAAGACCTGCTGCTGAAAGGCACTCTGTAAGATCCTGCCAGGATACCACCAGGGAGAAATGTTCTTGGGACACCAAATGGTCAAGTGCTTTTCCAAAGTCCTGCCGAACCACATCCATCTTTCTTCCAGCTGCAGGGGGGCCTCCCACCTTCTCACTCCATGAAGGGGACGATCCAGCCTCATCCCCAGGCAAGTGGACCGGGTAAACCTTCAGGTTTTTGTTTCCAGGCTCTCTCTGTTATTCAGAGGTTTTGAACAGGGAGCCTGAGTTACACCTGAGCCAGACAGAAGTGGCACTGGGGGTCTGAGGGACTAGCACCCCTTGTTTGTTAGGGTCATAAAAAAGACATTCAGAATTGATCGATCCCTTATACCCTCATGAGTCAGACAGCACTGACTGGTGTGTTAGAAAGGAGGCTCATGTTCCCTTTTATACCTATCTCACCTCTCCTTTTCTTGATCTGGGTTTTTTTTTTTTTCAGAGCATTCTCTCTGTTGCTGACTTTATGTACCTTTGTGAACAGTAAAACTATCTATTGTTTTAACTAGGGACTGTCTCTAAGAAGGAGGCAGCATTCCTAAAATGCTTCAAATCATAGAATCATAGCATGCAAATCACTGCAAAGGAGAAACAAAGGCTAAGCAGGAAGGGCAGGACACAGAAACATTGAGGGGATGTGTTCCCTTGGGTCCAAATTGCCTGAGACACCTGCATGTCCATTCTCTCTAATTACTGAAAGCAGTGCTACTAGTCAGCTCTGAGGCAGAGCACAGTGCTTCATCCCATAGCATCCGATGCAATGTAGAACTGGAGAGGAAAATAGCTGGAAAGGAATTCAAGAGGTCACTTAGCCTGTCTCCTTACTGACAGCCTGAAGAGTGAAATTATTCTTGATTTTCTATGCAGTATGTAACTTCCTTAGCATTTCCTTACTGTTAATCAGTGGTCAGTTCTATATGAGCACAAGTCTTATTCTGGAGCCAGCTTCCAATTTTTTTTCAGTGGTTTTGTGATACATCCATCTTGAAAGCCTAGAAAGTAATTTAAATTTGAGATTGTATTTTGTTTGTGCTGAGTTTTCTTCATTTCCTGCCTCAGCTGATCAGCTCTATCTGTTCCTGTGTTTTGCTTGCACATTCCCATCAACAACGAGAAAAATCCTGATTTTTCCATGCTATGGCAGTCTCTTAAAAAGTTGCTCTGAAAGAAAAGCCTTTTCCTGCTATGATTCCCACTCCCCCCCTCCCCAGTCTTCTATCAGAAGTCTCAAGCATTGCTAAGTAAAGCTTTTTGTTCTTTCCAAAAACTATTCTCCCTCCAGCTTTTCTTCTCTATTGCGTTGTCTGGCCCGTAGAGCTCATACTTCTTTTCTACTTGTTTTTCACAGTGCTTGCTCAGAGTCTCATACTGCAAGCTTTGTGTGTGTCTATATGTCCATGCTGTGCTTTGTAGTTAGCTGTGCTACATCTTCTTATGACTAACGCTCCCTGGATCCTGGCCATACATCCTACCTTCTGGATTTAAACCCTTCTTACCATCCATCTTTACTATATCTTCTGTGAATAGCCTGTTCTTTTGTAGCCATGATTAAGGTTTTGCTTCAGTCCTCCTTTCACAAGCCACTTACGATTTACCATCATCTTTTTATGAGTTGTTTGTGCTATTCTTCTTCCTTCCACTTCAGCCTGTGCATCCCTCGTTGCTCTATCGAATGACTCAACACCTGTAGGAATTTATTCCTCAGTTCATTTTGGAATTTGATCTGCAATCAGCTCAGGCTGCTCTCTATTGCACATGTGATTAACTACTGCTGCATGTCTCTCTTCACTGTAAGGTTTGGATGTCTCTCAGTGTTTTTGAGGCTGATGGAGCACTGGAACAGGCTGTCCAGGGAGGTTGTAGAGGCTGGAGACTTTCAAAAAATGCCCGCACGCATTCCTGTGCAACCTTCTCTAGGTGAACTTTGGCAGGGCAGTAGGACTGGGTGATCTCCTGAGGGCCCTTCCAACCCCTACCGCACTGTGGTTCCCTAGTGCATCCTTCTAGTCCTCCTGCCCACTTCCACTGGGTCAACTTCTGTTCAGCTAATAGCAGAGTTCATTAGGAACTATGTATCTCTTTGTAGCCTTGACTGTATTTTGAGCGTGTTGAGGTGGTGATGAGAGATACGGGGCCATGAAACAGGCGGGACTGGGATTTCAAGTGCAATGAAGAGGGAAAGAATGCAGGTGGCTTCAGGGCCGTGACGTGTGGTGATGGAGACCCCATTTTGCTCTACTGCTGAACATACAGAATTTTGCTGTGAGCCGTCTCTGTGTCTGCAGAAAATA
Organism: Actenoides lindsayi; assembly: GCA_025331215.1. Taxonomy (NCBI): domain Eukaryota; kingdom Metazoa; phylum Chordata; class Aves; order Coraciiformes; family Alcedinidae; genus Actenoides; species Actenoides lindsayi. The sequence goes on from WTSP01022790.1 coordinate 60,773, forward strand.
CCTGGGGATTTGACCTGCAGAGGAAATGCCTTAGAGCCTCTTTGAAAGGAAGTCACAGCAGTTTAGAAGAAGTTATGGGGACAAAGTAGAAAGAAATCAACAGCAGAATTATAGTAGAAAAAAATATTGGTCCTCCTTCAGGCATCTCATGGCTTTAAGGTGAGAAAGGGTCTGGGAGGATGGCATGTCAATGTTATGTCTGCATTCCTGTGTGACATGTGAAGAACCAGGAACTGAAGCCAGTCTGCCAAAAGGTGATGAATCCCTGTGTCTTCTCACAACCCTAACTGCTAAAAGACGCGTGTAGTTAAGGCCAGCTCTGTAGCTGGTGTGCAGTGTCAAAAGTTTGGATTTATGGCCAGCTGTAAATTCTGTATAGTCACAAGTCAAGTCCCTGTTCTCATCCAGAAGTAGTAATTTTATTGAAAGATAGTGTAGCTGCAGCATGAAGTGATTGACTGTGAACATCCATGAAAGATGCCATGAAGACTTAGAGACTGTATTCAAGGAGAAAGGCAGATTCCCTATGACATTTGGGAGCTGAGCAGACATGACTTCCCTTACACTTCGAGGCCAAAAATAAATTATTAACTATTTTATTGGTGACCAAAGGACTGCTGTTGTGAAGTGAAACATTAAAACCAGGGTGAGAGTGAGCCAGGATTGCTGAACGAGGTTCATCTTCAGGCACAATAGAGCTGGGGCCATCCCGTGTGTGGGAAGCAGCAGACATGGCAGAGGGGGACGACATGCTGCAGGCTGCAAAGGAAGCCCAAGCTGGTGAGAGAATTTTTTAAAGATTTCTTCTTGCTAATCATAAAAGAAACTGAAGGGAAAAAGGCACCAGGAGGGATGAGAAGTTTCTCTGTTACATGTTGACTAGTGCCCAGATGACAGGCTCTTAAATACAGATAAGGTACTTGATACCAATAGTGGCATTAATCTAGATACCTTCATCATTTTGAGTCTATAAGGGCTGGTGAATAGAGCAGAGATACACGTCTGAAGACTTCTGGCATATTTTCCTGGTTGTTTAAATGATTTGATACATCATTTTCTTAAATTGCTTTGAAGTTTGAGAGAAGTCTCCAGGCAATGGAAACCAGTCTTGATCTGTCTAAATCAGTAAAGACATGCTCTTTCCTGTAATTAAAGAATTGGAGAAAATAAGCCAAAAGAGACCTGGAGAGCTTATTTTGTCCACCCAGGGCCAGGTCATTAAGCCCAAAGTGTTGCTGGCACATACTCATCTAGCTTCTTAAACCCTTCCCTTGGAAAGAAAGAAAGAGAAACACAGATACAGTAAAAGGGCTATAAAAATATGGACAGTGTATATGAATTCAGAATAAGACTCATTATTAAGAGAGCAGTGTGACTGAAAATCAAGAAGGGATTGTACTACAAGATGAATGCAGATAAAAATGAAGAGATTAGTTGAGTATAAACAGATTAATGTGCACAGCACTACAGTAGGAAGCAGTGAGAATCTGAGGATTGTAAACGCGAAGGGAAAATGCAGATTGTATTTCTGTGGATTTGGGAACCAGAAAAAATTCAATGATGAACTGAAAGTCATAGAAAAATGTATTCCTAGGAACTTCAGGCTATGCAAGGCATCTAGTAGCTGAATATTACATTTAAGCATGAATCATGCTGCAGATTCCCCACTTGCATAAAGGATAACTTGGAAAAGATGAAAATTTACAGAAAGCAGCCCTTGCCTTCGTGCTTACCAGTTGAAGTTGCTTGGCACATGATTTCCATAGAAATTCAGGAGGGCACCTCATCCACCTGCCTTTTCTGGAACAGGACCCAGTATTCAGCCAGCACCCAGTACATTCTTATATAACGGGCATTAGGGATTGCCCCAACCCTGCAGCCCCAGGGTCTGTTGGGGTCTGTTCCAGCACTCACCTGTGCTTGCAGAAGGGGAATTTGGCCAAAAGCAGCCCCAAATCTTTTTTACTGAAAATGAAATCAGTTGCTGTTCTTGTCTCATCTCCAATGAAAATGGACAATTGTTGGTCTCTGTGGCTGCTTTTCCTGTCAATGGATAGGGGTAGCATTTGATAGTCTTCTCTGAATATAACATTTTTCATTCCAAAGCTGCAAAGTGGTTTCTCCCATTTAGCAACATTATTTTGAGTTCATGCCCCATTCTCTCCAGGCTTGCTCCATCCTTGTTTCAGATGCAAACATAAGCAGCACGCTGGCTGTGCGGATGTTCTCTTTGCTCATGGAAAAGCTGAAGACCTGCATGTTTCATGCTCTCCTAATCTGATGGAAAATCTACTAGCTACTTTGAGAGGGATTTCCCAGGTGCCCAAGTATTTAATCTGCACCCTCTTTACCTGTGAGACATTAGAGATGAGTTAGGATATATTGCATCCACAGCTGCTCTCGCTGTTACACCACTTACCCTGTCACCAAGGAATAACAGTCTGGTTTGAAAGCATTTTTTCCAATCCAAAATGTCTGTTTTGTAATCCTTATTCTCCTATTGGTGCTCAAAAGGGATTATCTGATCAAGCATGGCTATGGAGGAACACACCTACATTGTCCTAACCTGCCTTCTTAAAGGCAGTGGTGATGCTTGTCCTACTTCTGTCCTTCATGGGGAAGTGGTTGAACACTACATTCAGCACTTGAAGGTGAACTTTAGCAGGCTCTAATGATCGGAGCACGTTTGCATTATCCAAATACTTCTTAAGTGTTTTTTGTCTCATTTCACCCCTATTCCTGCTGGTTCATTTTAATGCTGTTATGTATCTTGTTGCAATTTAGTTTTTTTAGTGAAGACAAACAAAAAGGACACAACTTTTCTGGCTTCTCTGGGTGAGCTTTTGTTTGCTCGTTTTTTAGTTTAAATAACAGACTTTCATTTCCCTTCCTCTTTCTCCAATATTGACAGCATTTCTAACACCTTTTCTTATTGCCTTTTGTGTCCCCCTGCTAGCTGTAATTCATTTTGTGCCTCAGCTTTGCAGCCTCTATCATTCCATGCTTGATCTGTTTGTTTATACTTGTCTGCAGAAATGCCACCTTATTTCCATTTGTGGTACAATTCCTTCCTGATTTTCAGCCCAGCCGCACAGGTCTCCTTCTATCGAATCTTATTCTGAATTCATTTGTATCTGAGGTGCTTGCAGATTTATTCTCTTTAACTTGTTCTTGCTGTTTGCCATGAGTTACCTTGTATTACCAGACATTTGGATTCCTTTTCTCCCTTTCTGTCTCAGAAAACCTTCTGGCTGCTAATGGCCTAAACATCTCTGCAGCATATTTGACAAGTAGTGTGTTAATCCCACCAAATGATAAATTTTTTTCATGCTAGTATTAAAAACCAAACTACTACTAATCATAATTTAGCTGATGTGACCCATGAGACTGTGTGCACGCTCAGGAAATAGAGCTGCACGATACTGAAAACATGAAGGTATCACATTGCAGAGTGTGGGAGCCTTTTCTGTGAAACCTTTTCTGTCTTCTTTTTGTATTACTCCTTTAATAACTGCTGCTGTGTTTGTCCTAATTGCCTGTGCATGGCAGAATACAACAGTTTCCTACCAGGAGTCGTCTCCAGATACTCGAGGCAGTAAGAGACACCACCAGAGAACGTGGAAATATTCCTGCTGCTTCTAGCACAGGGTCAGACTTGCAGGACATCAGTAGGTGCTAACCTGGTGTGCGGGAGACAGGATCAACATGCACTAGTCCTGTTCCTTGCACTGCCCCAATGTCGGGTATGCTTTTGAGTCACTCTTAACAAACCCTCGGTGCCTGGAGGCTGTTCGTGGCACCCAAGAAGTGACCCGGGTGAAGAGCAAGGTTGTGCGGGTGGGCGAATCACTGGGAGGGCTGAAGATGAGGAGCTGGTCTGTGGCAGCATGAGGGAGCTTCCAAACTGTTGCTTTGCCACTCCTGTTGAAGAAAAAAGGAATAAGAAAAGGGTAGATCTTCCTTGTCTCATCTGAAGTGTGGGCTTCATGTTTAGCTGCCCAGTTGGCACCATGTTTAGCTGCCCAGTTAGCAGGAGTGAAGCAGAATCTTTGAGGATCTTCAGAGGAAGCGAAGCCAGAGCACATGAGGGAATGTGAAGAGTAATTATGCTTCCTCTGTGCACTCTGTCACATCTGAGTGATGAACACTTAGGTAAGTATTCTCCATGTCTTGTTAGCAATAACTGAAGCCAAAGTAGGGATCTCTGGTGTGAGCAAAGGCCTCTTTCCTAGTTTGTCAACTGCAACCCTGGTTCCCGTGGTAGCCAAGCGCTACCAACAACTCTGTACTGGAGCTAAGGATGAGTTTATGGACACTCCTTGTACCAGCTATGGATTCTAGGTGTGGTCAGTACTTCTGCTGGTAAGAGGAGGGAGAAATATTTGGGAAAGTTCTCAGGACTTTTGCCTTTTAAAGAATCCAAATGTAAGGGGAAGAAAAGACCCCTGCGCTGCACCAAGTGTACTGCAGAGCCACTGCCCAGAGGACAGTTTATAGGAATTTTTGCTCTGTAATTGAAGCTGGCATTGGAAGAATATTGATGAAGAGATCCTCTATTCCCATGGGAAGGGTATAGATGGAGGAACAGCGGGGTACCTTCAGGGACCTGAGCCCATATAGCTGCAGAGGGAATCCAGGGGCTCCCAGCACAGTGTAGGATACACTTGCCACATAAGGAGCTCCAGTGTGGCCTTCTGGATAATAGGAAATAGAGACAGGGTTTGGGGCTGCTCTGGGTGCTGACTGTGCCCTCCAGATTAAACTGTCCAGTAGGAGAAGGCAAGGTCATTCCAGAGAACTGGTGCGGGAATGAACCTTGAGTCACTTCACTCCTGGGATTGCAAAGAAATGATTTAACACAGTGAAGGCGTCCATGGCATCCAGTGTCTGGGGGTTTGGTGTGATGAGCATTGCAGTAGCTGTGGCTTGGGGTGAATGTGTAGCTTTTCAGTGGAATGAGATCCCTGCAGAAGAAACCTTTCATTACCGAACTGGGAGGGAGATGAACGCTCTGCTCTTAAATCTGCAGGCTGTAGGGGTATCTGGGACCTGGGATTTTTATTCAGCTCACATCTGTTCAGCATACAGCGCTGGGCTGGGCTGGTGCACGTACGATAGCTGGGGGCATGCCAAGCAAATAGGAGGTCCGTGCCACAAAGTGCTGACAGCCCCAACCTGTGAATGATTTAGGCTGCATTCCCTGACTCTTCTTGAACTCTGAGTTCTCTTTCCTGGTTGCATCTCCCTCCCCTTTCTGCCCTGGCTGCACAAATGTGCTCAATTAGGGTTAACTCAAACTGAATCAAACTTCATGCCTGAGGTTGGAAATCTTCCCAGTGAACTCACCACAGCCACATAGCATGGTGGGAGACAAGGCGAGAGGGGAGATGAACGCTTTTCAGAGAAACGAATCCAAGGAAACTTTGTTCACTTGTATTTCTGCAGGAGATGATCCCCCCAAAGGAGATTTCCCTGTTCAGAGAAAATCCCCGGTGAGTGTTACAGCTGGTTTCCTTTTCTTTGCTTTCTGCTCAGCTTGCTCGAAACATTGCAAGATCTCTCTGTTCTTTCCTCCGTTGTGCTCTGGCTAGAGACAAACACCCTTTCTTGCAGAGGGTTGAAATGAGCATTAACAACTCAAGGCAAAAATCCCTCCATTAACCTGATTAAGTTAAGAAAGTGCAGCTTAAAGGGAAAAAATGAACTGTCTGAATGGTTGAGAAAAAGGGTGAGGGTTTTGATTGCTGCCTTTGTCCTGAACACTACTTTCCTTGTGGGAAAGGATTTACTTCTCTGAAGTGGAGGGGGATGTCATGCATGGGAGGGAGGGAGCTGACTTGTGCCTTTGCTTAGTTTGGTGAAACCCACCAGGGAAGAGTCCCCAGATGCTGCAAAGCAGAAGGAAGGACGGGGATTGAGGGCAGGCCGCTGATGTGTGTTACGGAGCCCAACTGTGGTGCCAGAGCCTCAGATTCACATCTTTGCCTCTGATTTAAAGCCAGATTCAGGTGAATATTTTGTTGCCTTGCAGCTTTGATGCTTTGTGCAGGTTTTCTGGCTAATTCTGGTTGAGTGCTTGACCCCTAAAAACTGTACACTGTATTTATTGACTTCAGGGAGAACAGGGCTTGTGTTGCACCTGCTTTGACTTGCAGGACTGTATGGTAATACTTGCTCTTAAAGCTCCCAGTTATGCCATTAACAAGCCAACTATTTAACTTGCAATTTTAAGCACTGTGCAGACATTAAGTATTGGATATCCAGAGCTCCTTGGAAATATTAATCTTGTCCCATTTTGCAGCCAATTAGCAAGAAGGAGAGTGAAAACAAACATCTCCTGTAGCTGGCACTTTAAACGACATTTCTTTTTTCCAAAGACATAAACTATCAACTTCCACAGCATCTTTAAGAGCTCCATAATCCTGCAGATCCCAGGCTTACAGTGGTAGCTAAGCACAGCAGAGTATCTGTGCACTCATGAATCCAGATTTAGCCTCTTTGCTTTTGCTGGGGCTCTCTGCTGACCAAGATCCTCCTCTGAGAAAGCAAGCAAGCTGCATCTGGCTCTCCGCATGGATGAAAGCTGCCCGCTTTTGGACATCCAGGCAGGCCACAGGCAGGTCAGTGATACAGTGGAGAGAATACATGAGGGTTTCTGCGTGTGCTGATGCCATCTCATGACATACAAGCCAGATGGAAGTACCCCTGCTTGTAAGTCATTGCTCTGTGTTTGTAAGCACTTGCTCAGGCACTTGGGGAGGTTTAGCTGGGAAGTCACCACCTCCTGCTCTCCTTTTGCTGCTTGCCCCTGCTCAGGAGGTGCCCACCTCAGAGCAGGAGTGGCTAAAATGGGTCACTGCCAGGTTTTCTGTCATTGCAGGTTGCAGTGTGGCACGTGATACCTTAAACCGCTGCAGCTAAATCCAGCAGGGTTTGTGCACTGGGTGCAGAGGGGTGAGTTCAGGCAGCAGGGCTCTGACACCTGGCCATCTGGGTTTGAGCAGTCATGCTCTGCAACTCCATCAGATGTTATTAAATCTCCTGAGTACTGATATTGAGGTCTGGGAATGAGAGGAAGAAAAACATCCTTGCTATACAATTTTACATTCAAGTTCAGAAAATGCTTCCAAGCACCCACAGGAAACATAATTTGCCTTGCATGGTTTTTCTTCTTTAATGTGAAAAACCTGGAGAAATGCACACACAGAATACCTATGTGTGTTTGTGCATTTACAGCTTATATATGCCACCATTTTTAGGGTAGTTTAAAAGCAGGAGGTCCCGGTGCGGTTTCCAAGGGACCCACTGTCTTACAAGCCATGTGCTGAGTGTGATGGTTTCAGAGTCAATAATAAATTAAATGGATAATTACATATTTACTTTAGTAAAACAAAGAGGCCATGGGTTTCTTAATAAAAAGGCAGCCCATAAATAATGAGAGAAAAATATATATAAAAAAAAAAAAAAGAAGAAAAAGATTTGTCTTTCGGAATGCTGGGTTAAATAATGGAATGTGGGTTGTGTTTTGGGGTGGGGTTTTTTTGCAGACAGACCGGCTCTTCTCTTTTCTTGCTCTTGTATCACATTGAGCAAGACAGCATCATTAAGCTAGAGTCTTCTAAATTTGATGCCATTGCTTTGGGAATCTAGATAATCTCAGGTCTCTTGGTGGTGAAATAAACACGAATAAACACATCTATTTTGGTATCTGTATTTGCATTTGGGACTCAGGGAAGAAACAGAGGAATTCGTTATTTCCGACACGAGGCACAGAAACACACGTGAAGAGTTCATCTCACTTCACTGCCCCATACTGTGGCTGTTTAAAACCATAGATATAAATGCAGCTGTGAATACCACGTTCCCTCCCCATCCCTCAACAAGTTCATGGTCAGCCCCTCTCTCCCACTAATTGGCAGAGGCTGGGCAGTGCTCTGAAACCTGCTTTCCCTGCTGCAAGGCAGTGGAGCTAAGCAGCTGGAAGCTGCTGGAAGCTGCTTAGCTTGGACTGTAGTGGGGTAGCAAGAGGGACAGAGGCCCGTGCAAGGTCATGCCAAGACTCATTTGTTTAAATGCCTTGTGTTTCACTTGGAAACTGCTGATTTCAGCTGGAGTAAAGTCAGATTCAAGAGAAGAGTGGCCACTCTCAGACAGATTTGACTGTGACATCGCTATTTTGTTTAGTTTTGATTAATAAATTGAATTATCTATAGCTATACCAGTGTTCTTGGAATGTGAAATGGATGCCATGGCTGAGGTAGTGCAGGACACAGGGCTGATGCTCTGCTTCAGTGAATGCAGTGGCACAGTTCAGTGCAAGTGAGGTGCAGAGATTGAGGGCTGTTGTCACACGGGAGAGAGCAGCTTCACATGGAAGCAGACAGCAGCTCCCTGGGGTCTACCAGCTGTTGAGGCAAAGGCTGGTACTAGGAGAGTAATAGCTTTATGTGAAATGCAGGAACAAAGGATACCAAAGGTGGTTTTCCATTTCAGTGGGTGTTTGCATTGCAGCAGAGAGACAATAGGACCCTTCCACTGGAGTTCCTGAAGCTATGACAGCCTACAGATCCCTATGGCAGTCCTTACTGGGCCTGTCTGGGCCAGTATGATTTACTGGGGAGCCTTAACCAAAGCAAGATAAGTGTGGGGTCCCTTCCCTCCTTTGAATCTAACCCACAGGCCACTCAAGCAGCAGCTGGTGCCTGGTTTTTGGACTGGACTCCTCTCCACTGCCCAGGATGCTGCTGGGGTGAAGGCATTCACAGAGCTGATACATTCTTGTTTATCTTCTGCAGAAACTCTGTGGTTCCAACTACCCACTAAGCATTGCTTTCATCGTGGTGAATGAGTTCTGTGAGCGTTTCTCCTACTATGGCATGAGAGGTATGTGGCCTGAGTCTGGGAGGTGACTTCCTCATCCTCAGGTTTCTACACACGCTGGCCTGGTGTTCCAGGGCTGTGATGTATGTGGTCTCAGCTGTCTTTCAAATTAAATCAGCATTTTGGGATGCAGATATGAACAGTGTGCCCTAACATTGATGCTATACTTGCTCTGAGCAGAAGTTGGGACTAGAGAGCTCCACATGTACGTAGCAGTCTAAATTTAGTTAAGATTCTCTATATCAGACCTGGTTTTCTGGTGTGTGACTTCTTTCATAGTTATGCACAATTAGCATCTTTGGGAATTGAATCGTACAGGCACCTAATTTGCAAATAGAAAATGTGCATAAACAGAACTACAGGCTATGGTAAGATAAGCTAGAAAGTGTATTTTTTCAGCTGAATTTAAAAAATGGGCAAAGAACACCTGGTACTCATATATCTCATTTTAGCTTCTCTTGTGTCAGAGATTGAGGAACAGGTCTGAAAGCACAGGTCTGCTCACAGCTGCCCATAGCTCATAGCTGCTCATACACAAATCAGTGATTTTTCTTGCTGCCGTGATCCTGCTTACCTGCAGAGATACACATTCATTATCTGATGTGATTTGCTTCTTTCCTTTTAGCTGTCCTGACACTATATTTTTTAAGCTACTTCCACTGGGATGAGAATCTCTCCACCGCTGTGTACCATGCCTTTTCCGCCCTGTGTTATTTCACACCTGTCATTGGAGCCATTATGGCAGACTCGTGGCTGGGGAAATACAAGTAAGTGAAGACATCTCTCTCATTCAGACAGCACACACCCAGCGCTGTGCAGCCCGCACAGGGGCAGCGCTGCGCCTGCTCCCAGGTTTGAGCCAGCTCAGAGTGCAGCAAAGACACGTGTGCGAAGGGCAGCTCCTCTCTGAGTGAACAGCTGATCTGTTGGCTCAGGCTCTTCTGTGATCCTTTTCCACTCAAGGGCCAATAGGCAACGAAGTTGGAACAAACTAAATGTCAGAAGTACGCTTTTCCTCCTCTGTGCTTCCCTATGAACCTTGAGGAAGCTTGCCAGGATCTGCTTCTGAGAAGGATTCAAAGATGGTGAGGAAGTGGTGTCATCCTCTAGATCTTGCAGTCTGACTGCGAGAAATGTCACTAGCTATGCTATACTATGCTGTGCTATACTTATACTGTACTATACTTATGCTTTCACATCATAGGCAATGTGTGAGCACACACATTTTTTATGCCAGAGAAACTTGGGTTCACTCAAATCATCTCCCTTAGCACATAACTGGGTAAACTCTCCCTGACTAGGTTAGGCAGGTTTCCCTTCCACTGGTAAGTTGTGGGGCCATTGTCTGCTCCAGAGTGGTGGTCAGCAGCTGGATGTACGGCTTTCTTTGCTTGGCCCTGCTTTTAACATTTTCTAAGAAGTCTTGGCTGTCAGAATGATGAAGTGCAATCAAACCTGTCTCTCTAGGACTAAGCACATCTGGCAGAAGATTTTTTGACAGAAAAAAACCCAGCTGCCATATGCCTTTCCAGCAGAAAGTTCTTAAGGAAATATCAATATTCTTTTTTTCTTTAAGGAAATATCAATATTCCTTTTTTTTTTTGTGCTCAATTTTAGTCATTCTCTTGTCCTTTTAAATTAAAAAAAACCAAGAAGCAAACCCAACCCAAAACCAGTGGGGATTTAACTACTTCATTATTTAAGGTCACCTAGCAATGTTCATTGGTATTTGAGGATATCTATCTTGCAGCATGATGTGAGAAGGTAAATCCTTATGCAGACTTCTGTGTGTTAGGCAGGAGACTCTCTCTGGAGTAATCCCTGTGACTTAATGGGAGGTGGCTTTTGGTGTAATGGCTGAACTTCAGCCAATACCAAGGACAGGAAAACAGATTGGAGGGGCTTCTAGGAATGATCTGATGTGGCTCTAAATTAGCTGTTGCAGACAGGGTTTGAATGTGTTGAGGACCACTTCCATCCTCATAGGGCTGCTTCTACTGCCTCTGTCCTAACAAGTCCTTCCATTCCCTCTGTGTCTATCCTGCACATAAATGCATAGATCCCTCTTAATCTTGAAGATGGTGAAAGAATAGAATATGCTCAAGAGCCTGACCCTCCTAATCAGATTTCTTCTCCCTCACCAAGACATGGGAGGCAGATAGATGAGTTCAGTCCTTTAGAGGTACTTTGGCTCTAAAACAGATTTGTACTGGGGAAACCACACTCTTAATTTGGATACGTTCATCAGGTGAATTGAATGTAGGCAACAGATCCTATAGATCCAGTCAAGGGATTCGCTTAGGTGCATGATACAAAATGCCAGTTACTAGTAATCTGGAAACTGAGTTGGACCTGAACAGTATTCTTCTGTTTGCAGCCTTCCATGCATGACAAGACTGGGACATTTATAGTTTATTCTGCTCAGCAGCCTCTGCAAAGAAAGCAGGAGCTATCCCTCCTTAATCTCAACCTATTTGTCTATCTCTTTCTTCCAGTGCACTCAGTGTTGACACAAAAGAGCTGTAGCTGCCTGCTATACCAGTCGTATGAGCAAAGCAGTTCCTTGTGTGTCTGCCAAGGAGACCTGGTGTATCAGGAAGCACGGGCACACTCTATTGTTGGATCATGCATCACCCAGCGCCTTCAGTCACTGCTGTTTGCTTTCCTCGCAGGACGATCATCTACCTCTCCATTGTGTATGTGGTTGGCCACCTGATAAAGTCAGTCGGTGCGATTCCATCCCTAGGAAACCAGGTGGTTCATGTGTAAGTAGCTGTTGAAGTCACAGTGCTGTAGTAGGTTGTGATGGTAGTTGGTTTACCCAGTACTGTCATTTGTTTTACCTGCATTATGCCAGCAGTCTGGGGGCTGTGCATGGGTTGCTTTTATCAGGGAAGGGTCTGGGGTATCTGAGTAAGAACAGAAGGGCAGATCTAGAGTGAATGTAGCAGAAGGAGTTGAAAACCACCACATTGCCTCTAAACCTTTTGAGATAGGAACCTCTGATCACCCCTCTCTGCTATACCATGCTACTGGAGTTTGGTCTCCTTCATCCAACTGCCTGCACCAGGCTCATTCCTCCCTCATTTCCTCATCAGTATATCTGCCCAGCTCAACGAGTTTCCCCTGTGTGCATGGGAACACAAATCCAGAGATACATTTCTGGATGTGACAGAGGAAAGGTGTGTGTCTTCAACAGGATACAATCCTTCTTTCCCTCTAGATTCTGAACTGATAGGCTTGTCAGAGTAGTTCCCCAGCTGGCATCTCTGAAACTACCAAGGTGATTTTGCCTAGGTGGTCACAGCAATAAAAATACACACGTGCAGGCGGGAGCACATCTTATCTACAGAACGGGTACCTTTTGTCCCAGACCTGGCCAGTCCTGATGCTTCTGTTCCCTGCATATGTAATTTGTCAGGCCAACAATGGTATTTTGAGGAGGAGCACCGGGAGGTAGAAAGCACCCCTGAGCCTAATTCAAACAGTTTGTCTGCACTGACCCATGCTGGAAGACTACAGAAAAAGGCTAAAAAAAGCTTTTTTTTTTTTCTTTTTTTTTTTTTTTTTTTTTCCCCCCTCTCAATTGATCTCTGCAAACTTTTGTTCTCATATGAGTGAAAAATAATCCCATGGATCTTTGATCTCTAGTACATCCACTGGGCCTCAGAACAGCAAGAAACTGATAAAAGCAGTTTGGTTAATTGACTGGTACTGAATGCAGAAATGAGGATGATTAATTTGTTTTTGCACTTATCTGGCTTATCATCACTACCCGTGTGCAAAAGACAGTGGTACCAGAGGAATCATGGTTGGGTGACACTAAAATGCTCTCATAAGCACTGGAAAGGTTCTGCAATGGTGATATTTTTGTTCTTGCATGAAGGATCCTGTCTATGGTTGGTCTGTTTTTGATCGCCCTTGGAACGGGAGGTATCAAGCCCTGTGTCTCTGCATTTGGTGGGGACCAGTTTGAAGAGGAACATGTAAGATTTCTTTTCTTTCCTAAAATCTGCAGTGTCTGCTTACTTTCTGAGGATGTTTATGTGATCCAATCCTGCTGTACTAGAATAAGGGCCAGTTCATTAGGAAAAGACGTGAGGTAGGATGGTTTGCATAAAACATGAGAATCTGGATGTTTCAGGAAAGGAAGCAGAACAGGGCTGATATTGGGAAGGTTAGGTCATAATTGCATCAAATCATCTAAATGTTAATTGGACATCAGAGTAGTTGGAAAATCCTGTATCCTATATTATGGAGCTGTAGCCATTTCTGAAACAGATTAACAGGGGTGATTTTAATGCACTGCAACGGAACACAGCAAATGAAAGAGAAAATTGTGTCACCAGTCTATGCCTCCTCAGGAATTTCCCCTCAAATCAGGCATACCCTTTGTCAGATGTTGTTCAGAAAGAACTATAAGAAATGCCAGTCTCTTGAAAGTAGAGCTGGTACCAAATCTATCCAGAATGTTTTCTAGATATTCCAGAATTGGAAGTTTTGAAGAGCTGAGAAAACATTTCTTTTTAGCTCTGTTAGTGCTCTGCATCCTGTGAATTGTAGTTTATTTGCTTTGTGTCCTCATTCTCTATCATGAGTGCTTAGCACAGTGGCTCAACCAGGGATAAGGTAGTGCTTAAAGAAGCGAAGCAGGTCAGGAATTACTAGTCCTTAGGCAAAATGCATAATTTTCAAATTGAGCTGAAATTTAACACTTGGATTTGTGTTGGCCTAACACACAAATAAAAATTGCAGTTTTACTAATGGCATTATTCAAACCAGCAACTTCTGTGCATGGCAAAAGTCCTCAAATATGTAGAAGGCCACTGCTACGTGAAAGAAAATAAGTGTTGGGGTCTGTGATGAGTAGGCTTGAATTCAAGGGGGATTATGTAGGGCTGACAGTAGGAAAAATTTTCCAGAAATAGATCTAGAGAAGTACTGTAGAATGTTAGGACCTTTGGGAGATGGAGGTTTCCATCAATAGAGGCATTGAAGGACACTATCCTAATGATCTGTCAGGAAAGGCACTGGTATCGTTGAACAAGGGATGGCCCCTTGGCCTTGGACAAGGGATGAGAGCCCCATAGGGCAGGCTCCTGTTTGTCTTTTGTGCTGCCCTAGTACTTGGTCAGCATTTGATGAATGAATAATACAGACTAGAATGTTTATTTTAAAATTTTATGAAGACCTGTGCTTTCTGCATGTGAACTGTGTGATGCTGAAGTGATGAAGCATGTGCTTCCTAAGGAGTAACCAAACACAGAACACAGGGTGTTTCATGGTCACTTGTTTAAAGCAGATCTTTCTGCAGGTGTGTCCGTCCTGGGCTTTCAGCTGGACGCAGTGCTTTAGAGGATACTGCAGCAGATGGAGTAGCAGTCATCTGGTTGAGTGACCAGTCTGCCCAGTTGGTACAACTCTGCCCAGAAGCAGGGAGCAGGCTGGCAGTACAGCACGCGTGCTCTGGGAATACGCTGCCTGCTTAGTAGCATGTGGGCATCCCAGCTTGCACTGCCAAGAGTTGTCCCAAAAGGATTCCAACAGGTGTTACAGCAGCATTTTCAGAAGTGCTACTTCTATAAATATTAATGATTAATAATGTTTATCCAGCATCTTTCAATTACCACCTAATTACGGTATGATAATATGTACCACTTATCTGCAGAGTGTTTTATAGACTTCAGCTAATGAATCTCAACACCTCAGTCAGACACGGGCGCATTGTTATCCCAAACCTACAACCACAGCTGAGTTACAGACAAAAACCTGAATTGCCTGTGGTTGTGTGGATCCGTGCACCTTCTCCAGCATTCAGACTGCACCTCTCAAACAAATTCATCATACACTAAGGCTCAAACATTCACCTGTGTGTTGCCTTCAGGAAAAACTAATTTAGAGAAAGGAAACTGTAAAAAGCCTTCTGATAAGGACGATGCATTCTGCTCTATTCATTCTTTTCTAATAGAAAGATTTGTATTTTACCGGTTTGAAATGACTCGGCCTTTCAGAAGAAAAAACCAAACTGTTATATGAAATTTAAGTCTTCAGAATTGGAATTAGGAGTTTTGATTTTGTAAGGAACGAGGGGTTTGGGGCCAACCAGGGTATTTTTCACCTCTGGAGTGGTGTTTGAGAAGACTCACAATGTTTTTCATCTTCCACTCCAGGTAGGATGCCAGAAGTTTTGAAAATTCCCAATGAAATGAAGCATTTGATTCTCCCTTAGTTTTCAGGATACCAATAAACTTCATCTGAGCCCTTAATGCACAGGCTTACTTGTTCCATTTGGGAACTAGGGATGTGGTAGTTCTGTATATAAAATGCATAAATAAATTGCCCCTGCTATTCACAGGCAGAGCCAAAGTTATGTTTTGAGGTAAATGCACAGCATCGCTCTGGTTTTCTTGTAAGCACTTTATAAGTGTAATAGTCTGGGATCTGCCACTTTGAGAACAGTAATACTACGGTGATGGAGACTGATTCAGCAGGAGGTCAGATAGGGAAAGTAAATTTATCTGCAGGAGATTTCCAGGCATCCTTGTCTATGGGATTAGGAATCTAAGCTAAATATGCCTGAACAAAATTATATTTATGATGCGTTCTATGAATGTGAAGGCTGCTATGCATATTAATTAAGGATCAAATTTACTTTTAAACAGCATGATATGGTGTTTAAGGTACCAAATAGCTTTCTCTTTGTTTCTTTGTTTTCTGGTTGTCAAGGAGCTCAGGATTATTGTGTATGGGACCTTTTCTTAAATTAGCTAATCCAAATCATGTTGCTAATGTACGTCTGCTCCAAAGATTAAGAAAAATAAGGAATTACGTTTTCCAGTCAGTATAAATCGCAAGCTGCTGGGTCGTCATTTTTGTATTCACTTCTGCTTTTCTCTGACGATTTTTCCCATCACTGAAATCTGAAAATGTGTGAAATAAGATGCTCCAAATCCTTTATACATCACTACTCTCTTCTCTTAGCAGCACACTCCTGTTGGTAATTGTTGGTCTAGACTTTACCATGTCAGGAGCCGCATCCTTGAGTTTTTCTTGGCTCTCAGAAATTTGGAGTTGCTCAGATATAAAGAGTTAGAGAGATTGTATGAGGATTTGACTTAGAAGATGACAGAACTGTGAGGACTCTACTGTACCACACATATCAAGCAATGTCATGGCCACCCTGGGAGCGGGAGAGATTGCTGAGGCTGCTCATTTCTCTAGATTGCCTTAGTTCTCATCATAACTACTCACAAAGGGGTGAAGAAGAAAATACACTTTTACTAGTTTAGCAGAACATTCCAGGTAATCAAAAAAGGACAGAAGTGGATTTTCAGACATAGTGAGATCCACTGCTGTTTGTTTGGTATTTATCATGGGAACATGCTAGAGATTATTATTATAAGCCTTATGAATCCTTTAATCCAGGATAAATCATTTATGAGTAATGTATGGATTAGATTGCCTGGGACACACTAGGAAATAGAATTCTGGAAGAGCCGAAAGCTCAAGTTGATGAAGTCTTTGTAACTGTGCTGAGGCAAGGGAATAAGCCCTTAGTTCAAGTGTGGGGACGCCCAGACTCTTTAGTAGGTGGCAGTGGGAGGCAATGGGGCTCTCACCCTCACCTTCCCAGTAACTGCTTTATAAGTGGACATAAAGAAATCACTCTCACTGCCCACCTTCCCTGCACTAGTCCCCTGTGGTGCCATATGAAGTATCGATATGTACTGTTGGCTGCAATGTCAGTTACAGGAAAGTTTGTTACATTTTTGAATCCCAGACTTCATTCCTTAAGAGCTGTCTTCTTTTAGCTGGCTGCAAATCTTCACATTTTTTCCTATTTCTAGCCTTGTGAATATTATTGTCTCAGGGAGCCGAAGGAAGCAGGACATATTAGGAGGAGAGGAGGCAGATACAGACCCCTGAGAATCTTCCTCACACTCAGCTCAGTTAAAGCTTTGCATTCAAATGATGCTCAGGTCATAGAGATGTGGCTCAAGGTGCCCCAATAAGCTCTCTGCCAGACACCAAGCCATGTCCCAAGCAATTTGCCCCCTACATTACGGGACCTGGTGACAGCTGGGAGTGAAGCCTAGATACATATGGAATATAATGACTGCCTGGGCTTGGGCTAGCCTTAAATGCTGGTCTCACCAACTCAGATGTCCCATAGCTGGTGATATAGGTGAGCATGAGGTAGGTCAGGTAGCCTGCTCTTCTTTCTCCACTCTGATGGCCCACTCAGGCACGGGGAGGAGGTTTAGCACCATGTACACGCACGTGACCGTGGATATGTGTCTCCCTCACAAGCATGGATAGACTGCTCTCAGTTGGATACCCTCATAATTTACTCCTGCAAAAAGGACCAAACTCTGCATCAAGTTCTTGATTCCATCCAAATTATGAATTATGCAGGAATAAAGAAGATCAACAGGAATCCTTTGACTGTATGAACTAGAATATGTTACAACATCAGTTGAATTCTGAGCTCATTCTTTTAGAATTTGTTCATCCATCAGGCTCTTGCATTTGCTCTCATAGATTTCATTTACCCTGTTAGTTTTTGGTTGACTGGCCTCAGCTTGGTGGTCTCCTGTCTGATGGATACCTCTCATCTGCTGGCGCTCTCATTGATGCTGTCATCACCAGCTCCTCCAAATACATAGGTTTCTTTTTCTATTTCTACACAGAAAAGGAGGAAAAAACCAACCAAACCCCAAAATTGCTCAGACATGGGAAGAAATGATGAGCTTGTCAAACGGTGCCAAATTGGATTGAATTAGGTGACAAAGGATCTGAATCATGATACCGGTTCTGAATAAGTAAATGCTCTCCCTTCCTTCCAATTTCACAACACTCTGGAAGCAGTGGCTTTTCTTCTGAAATGCCAAAAAGCCCCAAAGCACTTCTCAAGTAGCATGAGCTGATTTATGTGAGCATTTACCAGCACCTGAATGCAAGCTTGTTTGCTTAACATTTTATGCACTGCGTGTCAATATTTACCCAACCTTCCTAACAGGAAAATTGATAGTGTTCAATTTGCAAGCCCAATGCTGTGTGCTAGCTGTGACATTGATATTGTCTTCTCTTGTTTTAGACCTCGGAGAGGAGCAAGTTTTTTTCCATCTTCTATTTATCCATTAATGCTGGAAGTTTGATCTCCACGTTTGTAACTCCTGTATTAAGAGGTCAGTGCTGATTTAGAATAAGACAATAAATTAGCTGTCTTCTGACTACTCTGCTGTGCATAGTTAGGCTCTTATGACAACTGAATGGCAGAAATTACACTGTCTGTGGAGTGGCCAGTGTATTGCATTTACGCCTTGTTAATTCTGCCGTAGCAAGTGTAACAGATTTATAGTACTAGCAGACAAGTGTCAGAAACTATATTCCTGGTTGTATTTCAAAGCCAGCCTGAACTGTGGACTTAAAATATGGAAGGTGGAAGAACCCATATAGTTACCTAATCCTTCCCATTGCCGGTGAAGGATTGTTCCCCCATCTTGCATACAGGTAGTCTGTGGATTAGGACTGATCTCTGCTGTCCTGTGCGGGTGTCAGGGCTGAGAAGTTCAGCAGGGCTGGTTTTGAAGCCTGGACTTGAACTGAAGACTTCTGGAGTGCCCTGTCCTGGCACCCTTGAATATCTGCATGGGTCTGCGTGCAAGATTGCAGCCCTGAGCAGCTAGCCTTGAAGACAAAGCACAGGCCTATGCCCCACTTAAGACCTACTTTACATTCTAGCCAGCTTGCACAATCCCTTTTAGTCCCTGAGTCTTCCTGCACTTCATTGTATCGCAGCGCCTAGAAGCCAGGGGGATTGGCAGGCTCTGTACACAGACCCAGAGGCAGAGCAGCAGACCATAGGCGATGTGGACAGGAACAAGGTAGCCTTCACACTAAGTAGTCATTTTTTAAAGTCCATTCTGTGGCTTCCTGCAAGCTTTCTTTGCTCAGAGGGGTTATTTCAACAGGCTCTTCATTTCAGAAGGCTGTGGGCAATTGTGCTTGTCTCATATTTACACCACATGTACAGGCAAAGTCAAATGCTGTATCTCTTCCTCTTTCTTTCACTGATGTCCCCAGGTCAGCATTCTGTTGGGAAGGGGCTTTTGCTCAATGTTGTCAATGGACAGGTGAAAATCCCATCCCCTTCAAACATCAAATCCTGTGCCAACATAGCTTCACAATAAACTAGTTGCAACATGGAAATGAGGTGGAAAGGATGGGGAAAGAGTAAAATTTCTGCTAAGTCTGAAAGTTTTTCTTAGAATAGCAAGAAGTGCAGTTCACAGGCATTTGTCAGAAATGTGGAATATATACTTTTAGGTGAACTCCCAACTCATTTTGCATGTCAAAAGTTCGGTGTGCCCATAATGCATAATGGTTTGCTGCCAGCTTTGTTGAATTTCAGCTAATTTGCTGGAAATAAGTAAATAAATGCCATGCACGCACCCAGCTATGCAGCTGACCGTGACTGCTCAGGGACAACAAACAGGAACAACTGAAGGCTTCATGGTTTGGTTTGCTATTAACAAAAAAACTAAAATAAGCCAACATAGTTATTACTGCATGGAAGAATGCAGCAATTTGTAGCCACTGGCATACAAACACAACCCCCACCCATTTGCTGTTTGGAACTGGATTTCTAAATCCACGTAGTGTGAGAACTGACCCAGTCCAAGAGGCGTGGGGTTTCAGTGAACCATAGCTCAGATCAATCAAAGCCATGAAGCAGGCTGCCTCTAGTGAGATTGGGAAAGCGATGGGAAAGGGAACTGGAATTTTAAGATTAATCTGGTGCTCCCACTTACATAGTAAGGGTATTAGCTTCCACTTTGTCCTCTGTAGGTTGCAATGATAGGAGATTCGGGTTGTTAGCTCAATAACTCATGCAGCTGGCACAAATGATGTGGAAGCACACTACTGGTTATTTAGATCTAGGGAAATACAGAATGGCTTCAGGTTATTTTAAATGTTGCAGGGTTTCTTCCCAATTACAGTTCCTACTACTTTCTACTTATTTGTCTGCTCCCTCCCTTCTACTGTTCTCATCAATATCCCATTATCAGCTGCTTTTGCTGGCAGACACTAACCTTGCTTCCAAATTGTCTTCATCAAGGGAGGACAACTGTTTCAAGGAGATTCAATTCACTGTGTCAAGCACCAGCAAAGATCTAAAGCCAGGGGAAGTGACTGATTTAGGGGAAGCGAATCAAAGGCTCCAGCAACATAAGTCTGACTGTAATGAGGTGCTTTTATTTCTGACTTCTTTTTCAGGGGATGTGAAATGTTTTGGAGAGGATTGTTATGCACTGGCTTTTGGTGTCCCAGCAGCCCTAATGGTGTTGGCTCTTGGTAAGTAGAAACAATAATACTTGTAATAAGAGTTATAATTTTTGAGTCCATGGATAAATGAGAAAATGTGCTAATTCACTAGCTCTGGGTTGATACTGTGATGGGAAACTCAAGGGGTTGCAGTCATCCAAGAACTCTACAGTTCAGAACAGCAAGAAAAATCACTGGTTCTCTTAGTGGTGGGCACACCATGGTTTTACTGCAATATGTTATCATGATACTGATGAGAGGATGGTCTAGTGGATGTTTCACATTAAAATTTCCTTGCTCTGTAAAGCAAAGGGAGGCATAGAAATGACTCTTCTGATGGCTTGCAGCTTTGCCTAGAAGCAAGCTTGGCATCTGAACTGCAGTCTGAGCACTCCTTGCAGTTGCCCAGCTTACAGAAGAGAAGCTTAGCATGCCACTTCTAACTTTTCAACAGGCTCTTTGCAGCTTAGGTCCATCTTTAATGGCTCAGACTTTTACTGCAGAATCTATGCACCACAGAAATCGCAGAAGGAGCTAAATGAGATGTTACTTTACTCTGAGCTGTCTCACTTTGCTTGGCTGAAGCACAGTTACAATGACAAGTTATTATTATGTTGCAATAAAAAGCCCTTATTGTCCAAGTGTCATGAGGAAGATGCAATCACCCTGCTTCCTAAAGCTTGCATCTTAGCCCCACTAATGTACATGTCAAGATTTCTTCTTTAACCCTTATAAAATGCTCAGCAATATCCACATTCTTGGTGTCCCTCCTTGGCAGCTAATACATGGAACACCCCATTAGCTGTAGCTTCACAGTTGCAAGCTCTGCTGAGGGGACCAGTCCCCTTATTATACTGCATTTGAGAGGTTTTGACCCAGCATGGGGTGACTTCTCTTTCAGCTTGTTAGCTTAATTGAGAGACCAAGCAATTGTGTGATTTTACCACAGCATCTATGATTTGGAAAGTTCATCCCTCAGAGAATGTGAATGTTGCTCTCTCCCCGCAAGCTTCCATCAGAGTGAAGAACACTCTTCCCATCAGGACACTGGAAAAATGTCATCAGGCCACAGCTAATGTTACAGCAATTATTTACAAAAATGTGCATGGTCACGGGCCTGAGAAGCTTCTCTTTTCCCCTGTGGCCTGTTCCTATCAGTTTAAGGCAGCACAGGCTCCTCTGTGCACCATTGTGTGATGAATGTTTCTAGCAGAGTGTAGTTGCCCAGGGGAGAATGGACGTGTAAATATTGCAGTTTCGGTGAGGGCATCAATCAAGATGTGTTTTTAGCTAGTATCCTGCTGCCAGGTTCCACGGCCTGCCCAGCAAAGCAGCTCTGTGTTCTTTTGTAACATGCTAAAATGCTCTTGGAAGTGATAGATTTGACTATGTGATCCGCATGCAGAACTGGAGAAAATAGCCTTTCAGACCTTACTGGACCTCTCCCCATGATGATGGAAAGCAAGGATAGATTTAGAAGCAGAATGGAAATGTTATAGAGCAAGATTTTTCTGGGCTGCTTCAGTTTCAGAAAGATGAGGGAAGATGGATACCATTTAATTCCAAATGCCAAACCTAATGCAGGAACCTTGGTTCTCAAAGGAGTCAATGGCATTGCCAGAAAGTATTTCAGCAAACCCAATGAATCACATTTTAGAGGCACCAGCAGGTCCACAGGGAGGTGCTAAAAATTAGGTCTTGCAGCTACCTCCTCTGGGTGACTTTGGATAAGTGTCTTTCTGTGTGACTCATCTAAACTGACTTCAGAGGGCTCTCTGACAGTTCTGCAAGTTGAAACTAGATGCAAAGGGTCAATTGTAGTCAGAAAAGAAAAATGGTGAGTTCCATGCGGTGTCCTAGGCTGCCTCTGTTAGGACAGAGGTGCTTGTATTTCTCCATGGGCTGTGGATTGCCCCAGACAATTGAGTTAGTTTAAAAAGTTGAGGTTGGCTTGTTTATATGGATTTCACACTAGGCTTTTATTGTACGTCTCCCTGCTAACATCTCTGGAATTGCAGTATGCTCAGAGGCTCTCAAAGAGCAAGACAAATTATATGTAATCAGCCCCATCTCTGACAGGATTTTGAAGCCTCAGTCCAATATTCTTTGTTCTTTGAGGGAGAAAACCAAGACAGAATGATATCTTAAATTGTGTATCCCTTTGTGAAAACCATAAATGGAGGTAATTTCTGTTAACACCAGTGTGTGGTGCAGTGACCTTTGTGGCAGTTTCTACTGAAGTGCGTGTGAGATGCAAGTACACAGAGCCCATGTTAGATGTGGATTAATCCTCACATAGTTGCAATGAGTCAGGGCTGATTTCCAACATCAGGTGCATCAACTCAGTGGAGATTGTATTTTACGTTTGGCCTACAAAAAGCATAGAATTTTCAAAGCTTTGATTCCCAGCACAAATCAGATGTGGTGGTGCCTATTGTACCAGAGCAGATCATGAGAAGATGATGATGTCTTCCTAGGGATCACACTGCTTCTTGTAGGATGTTGCATTTTCTACCATCCGAAGATATTAAAGGAGTTTTGTATAGCTGCTTTGTTAAAGGTGCAGTCCTCTAAGCCCCAAGGGCAAAGGATTTCTGTTGAATCCAGGGGTGGGAGATCCTTCCCAAAAGCCAGTGCAGGATTGAGTTTCGGTGATGTGAATTCCCATTTGAATTCTAATCTTTTTTCAGTTGTGTTCATTGCTGGAAGTGGACTGTACAGAAAAACGCCGCCACAAGGGAACATCTTACTGGAAGTGTGCAAATGCATTGGTGTAAGTGTGCCATTCTCTCTTTCTTGTGCATGACTCTGAGCTCACTGGTCAGAAAAGCGCAAAGGAAAAGGGGAGGTGACATTTGGAGTTCTTCTGTGTGCTGCTCCTGGATATATTTCTGATGAGATGTAAGGAATAAGAAATGCATTTAGGTCCTAGTTTATTCATTCAGCATTTCAACTGTTTTTCCTTAGGTCCATGAACTGTTCAGTTGATGTCAGCAGAACCACTAGTAGGAAATGCTGGTGGAGACTGAACTGAAAGGAAAATTCAGAAAGTCACAGAGCATCAGATATATGACTCCATTTTTTGAGCTGAATAATTTTACTGAAGTTTATCAGTTCAGCAGACAGCAATAGTACACATTCATATTATGCACATTCAGCATATTCCTATAAATGCAAGAGACACCTGCTGAAGTTGCATTATAGCTTTATCAATTATTTTTTATACTGTGTTAGCTGAATGAGTATAGTATGTGAAAAAATACTTTATTATTAGGTTGATAATGATGTTTCTTTTTTAGGAAACTGTTACTAGCAGCAGATGTTTTGTTTATACCTAGATAAATCCTAGTGACAGATTTACCTTGAGGAAACAGGCCAGATTTTAAAGATAGAATTTCTGAGTGAAGTCTGCCATTCTTTTCTGCCAGGGTAGATGTGTTCAGTGTGTTCAGTGACTGTAGCACACAGCATAAACAAACAAGTTTCTCTGTGTGAGTAACCAACTACAATGCATTAAGCTTAACCCAGGGGGAGAAGGTGAAAGAGTTGAAGGTATAAGGGTAAGAGTTAAGGGACGTGAGAACATGGGTGATACTGTTGTGGGCATCTACTACAGACCGCCAAACCAGGAAGAAGCTGTCAACAAGGCCTTCTACAGGCAGCTGGAAGTAGTCTCAAGATCACGTGCCCTGGTGCTTATTGGGTGACTTCAATCACCCTGATATTAGTTGGAAAGATCACACAGCCAGACATAAGAAGTCCAAAAAGTTCCTGCAGTGCATTGATGACAACTTTCTGCTGCAGGTGGTTAAAGAACCAACAAGGAGAGGTGCAATGCTTTGTCTTGTATTAACAAACAAAGAAGTCCTGTTTGCAGATGTTATAGTTGGGGGTAGTCTTGGCTGTAGCAACCACGGCATGTTAGAGTTTAATATCATTAGGGAAAGAAGCAGGATAATAAGTAAAACTTCTACCTTGGACTTTAAGAGAGCTAACTTTGTCCTCTTCAAAAATCTACTTAGAAGTATCCCGTGGACTAGGGCTCTAGAAGGTAGGGGGGCCCAAGAGAGCTGGTTAATTTTCAAACATTGCCTCCTCCAAGCTCAAGATAAATGTATTCCTTTGAAAAAAAGAAAATCAAGCAGAGGAGGCAGGATACCTGCATGGATAAACAGGGAGCTCCTGAAAAAAACTCAAATGCCAGCATATGTAGAGACTCAACAAGAAAGGCCAAGGCTCTCTTGGAACTTAGTCTTGCCATGGAGGTGAAAGAAAACAAGAGCTTTTTCAAATACATCAGTGAGAAAAGGAAGAGTAGGGAAAAAGTGGGGCCACTGCTAAATGAGGTGGGAGATATGGTAACAGGGGATGCAGTGATGGCAGAGCCGCTGAATGCCTTCTTTGCCTCAGTCTTTACTCCCAAATCCAGCCCTCAGGAACCCCAGTCACTGGAAGTAAGAGAGGAAGACACTCCACTAATCAGTCAGGATTGGGCTAGAGATCACTTGGATAAACTGAAAAGGCATGAATCCATGGGCCCGATGGGGTGCATCCACGTGTGCTGAAAGAGCTGGCTGATACTGTTGCTGAGCTGCTCTCCATTGTTTTTGAAAAATCATGGAGAACAGGAGAGATGCCTGATGACTGGAAGAAAGCCAATGTCACTCCAGTCTTCAAAAAGGGCAAGAGAGAAGACCCAGACAACTACAGACCGGTCAGCCTCATGTCCATCCCTGGAAAGGTGGTGGAGCAGTTCATTCTGGAGGCCATCTCTAACCACATGGAAGAAAAGAAGGTTATCAGGAGTAGCCAACATAGATTTACTAAAGGGAAATCCTGCTTGACTAATCTGATACCCTTCTATGAAGCCATGACCAAATGGGTAGATGAAGGGAGAACAGTGGATATCATCTACCGAGACTTCAGTAAGGCTTTTGATACCATCTCTCATAACATCCTTGTAGGAAAACTCAAGAAACGTGGCATAGACAATTGGTCTGTGAGGTGGATTAAAAACTGGCTCAACAACAGAGTTCAGAGGGTTGTGATCAGTGGCAAGCCAGAGACCTGTGGCCAGTGGTGTTCCCTAGGGATCAGTACTGGGCCTAGTTTTGTTCAATGTCTTCATCAACAACTTGGATGAAAGGATGGAGTGTACCCCTGGCAAGTTTGCTGATGATAAAAAACTGGGAGGGGTGGCTGACAGACCAGAAGGCTGTGCTGCCATCCAGCGAGATCTGGGCAGGCTGGAGAGCTGGGCAAAGGTGAACCTCCCGAGGTTCAGTAAGGACAAGTGTAGAGTCCTGCATCTGGGGAGGATTAACACCAGGCACCAGTACAGGTTAGGGGGTCATCCAGCTGGAAAGCAGCACCACAGAGAAAGACCTTGGAGTCCTAGCAAGTTATCCATGGGACAGCCACGTGCCCTTGCAGCCAGTAAGGCCAATGGCATCCTGGGGTGCATTAAGAAAACTGTGTCCAGCAGGTGTAGGGAGGTTCTCTTCCCCCTCTACTCTGCCCTAGTGAGACCACACCTGGAATACTGTGTCCAGTTTTGGGCTCCCCAGTTTAAGAGTGACGGGGATCTACTGGAAGGAGTCCAACGGAGAGCTACGAGGATGATTAAGGCACTTGAGCATCTCCCCTACGAAGAAAGACTGAGGGAACTGGGGCTGTTTGGTCTTGAGAGGAGAAGACTGAGAGGAGACCTTATTAACACCTATAAATATCTGAAGGGTGGGTGTCAAATGGAAGGAGCCAATCTCTTTTCTGTAGTGCCCAGCAACAGGACAAGGAACAATGGTTATAAACTTGAGCATAGAAGGTTCTACCTCAACACGAGGAGGAACTTCTTTACTGTGAGGGTGACAGAGCACTGGAACAGGCTTCCCAGAGAAGTTGTGGAATCACCTTCTCTAGAGACTTTCAAAACCTGTCTGGATGCGTTCCTGTGCGACATGCCCTGGGTGATCCTGCTTTGGCAGGGGGGTTGGACTCGATGATCTCTAGAGGTACCTTCCAACCCCTAACATTCTATGACTCTATGAAAAGGGAGATAATTGCAAATCAATACAGAAAAATAATGAAGTTTATATTACATTACTTGGAAATTAGTAGACAAAAGGCCATTCAAAATAAGAACTCGATGTAGCAGCACTGGGGAGATCAGAGGCTGCTGACATGTACTTTGACTTTAACATTCTTAAGAGGACACAAATCCTTCCTCAAATGTAATGAAAAGATGCCATATAAATAGAGCCCTCATGCTGTAAACACAACCTTGTTCTTTTATACCGCTCTTCACCAGGTTTCAAAGCAGTTTGGAGAGTACATCAAGCCTCCCTAAGGGTGCTGGCACTACGTGGGCTTGGTATTTGCACTCCAGATGCATCTACAGAGTCTGAACATTCTCAAACCTTAAAAAGGACACAATATACTGATTATCAGAATAATTCTAAAGTTCAAAGAACAACAAATATCAAGACACCCTGCTAGATTTCTAAATACCTTGTAATTAGGATGATTTGTTCCTTGTGTGCTTATAGAGCTGATCTGAACACTAATGAGGAAGAAGCCAGGGATACTTTCTGCATCATACATCAGACTGATTAACACAAGCACCAGTTTTTACTGGCGTGGGCCATGCCACAGCAATAACAAATGGTGCCTGACAGTGGTGACTGTCACTGTGCATTTAATGGCATGCAGGGAAATGTCCTCATTTCAAATAACTTACCAAAAAGCTAAAGCAACTTATCCCTGGAGGGCTTGTAAATTTGCCAGCAGAGCAAAAAAGCACAAAATTAAATTGCAGTTCAACAACTCTGCAGGTAATATTATTTACAAAGTAGTAATTTGTTTGCTATCTTGCTACCTAACTGAATGGGGGGGGGGGGGGGGGGGGGGGAAAATTTTTTTTGGGGGTCTCACAGAAATGTGGCCCAGCTGATTTTCTCTCGCCTCTTTTTCATATA